>JAQNBH010000016.1:47493586-47651411 GCA_028752905.1 Cladorhizidae sp. MBARI D1340-BT2 | reverse complement strand
GGGTAGGCACAGGGGTAGGCACGGGGGGTAGGCACAGGGGGTAGGCACAGGAGGTAGGCACAGGGGGTAGGCATGGGGGGTAGGCACAGGGGGGTAGGCACAGGAGGTAGGCACAGGGGGTAGGCACGGGGTAGGCACGGGGGGTAGGCAGGTTGTTGGAAAACCCCTTATATTCTTCCTCCTTTAGAAATGTTTTGAGCAATTATATATTTAATTAATTATTAATTGTTCGTTTGATTGTTTATTTATTTGTTTGTTTGTTTGTTTGTTTATTTATTCATTCATTCATTTGTTTATCTATCTATCTATCTATATATTTATTTATTTATTTTATTATTATTCATTTATTCTTTATTCTGTATTTATTTATTATATTTATTTATTTATTATATTTATTTATTTAATTATTAATTATTTACTTAGTTCTCTCATCTATATATAATCAGCTGGTCAAGATCCGTGACCACATTGCTTTCTGCTACCTTCTCAAAGAGCTGGTCCTGCTCATATCAGGTATCCACCGCATATACTAACATACTCTACATAGATACGTATGGGAAAATGGCATGCTTGTCAGAGAGATACATGTACCACACTTGATGATATTTTGCTTTATTTCTTTTTGAATGTCTTTCGTTGCATTTATGAGTGTGTTTATACGAGTGTGTTTCTACGAGTGTGTGTATACAAGTGTGTTTCTACGAGTGTATGTGTATACAAGTGTGTGTATACAAGTGTGTGTATACGAGTGTTTCTACGAGTGCGTTTCTACGAGTGTGTTTCTACGAGTGTGTTTCTACGAGTGTGTTTCTACGAGTGTGTTTCTACGAGTGTGTTTATACAAGTGTGTTTCTACGAGTGTGTTGGTACGAGTGTTTATACGAGTGTGTTTCTACGAGTGTGTTTCTACGAGTGTGTTTATGCAAGTATGTTTATACGAGTGTGTTGGTACGAGTGTTTATACGAGTGTGTTTATACGAGTGTGTTTATGAGTGTGTTTCTACGAGTGTGTTGATACGAGTGTTTCTACGAGTGTTTCTACGAGTGTTTTTATATGAGTGTGTTTATACGAGTGTTTATACGAGTGTTTGTACGAGTGTTTTCTACGAGTGTGTTTATGAGTGTGTTTGTACGAGTGTGTTTATACGAGTGTGTTTCTACGAGTGTGTCTATGAGTGTGTTTATACGAGTGTGTTTCTACGAGTGTGTTTATACTATACGAGTGTGTTTCTACGAGTGTGTTTCTACGAGTGTGTTTCTACGAGTGTGTTTCTACGAGTGTGTTTATACGAGTATGTTTCTACGAGTGTGTTTATACGAGTGTGTTTATAAGGGTTGTTTCTCATGTTGTGGGAAGATCTCTCTGAGCTGTGCTGCCTCGAGGTTGTGAGTGGAGAGAGTTCTGAAGAGCAGGATAAGATGAAGTTCCCCATCATCCTCTCCCACTTTCAGCATGCCTGGAATGCCAAGTGGATGGCAGAGCACAAAGTTGAGGTAGAATGCTTATCTATGAGGGGATATCCTTTACCTACCATGGTGTACGCATGCCTGGAAATATTGGCGGACTTTATTTGGCCTTTGCAGGGGTATTGACAGTATTAGACCTCAGTGTTGATGGTTAGAATTAGTCGTAAGATAGAGCAGAGCTATGGACGGGGGGGGGGGGGGGGGGGGGGGGGGGGGAGGCCACCATATATGAGGCCACCATGTAGCATTCTATATGGACCCCTACTAGCTGTGTGAGAGGCCACCATGTAGCATCCTACAATGGACCCCTACTAGCTGTGTCATAGGCCACCATGTAGCATCCTATATGGACCTCTACTAGATGTGTGAGTGGCCGCCATACATCCTATATAGACCTCTACTGGCTGTGTCAGAGGCCACCATGTAGCATCCTATATGGACCCCTACTAGCTGTGTTAGAGTCCACCGTACATAACATCCTATATAGACCTCTACTGGCTGTGTGAGAGTCTGAGAGGTCAGTGTGGATACCACTAGGATGCAAAGGCATCAGGGCTGATCACTGCTACACTTTGAGCCCCCCAAATACCTTGAGTAAAGTGGAGGGGCTTATGCTACTTTTAATTTCATTTGGTAATTGGGTCTTGCCACCCAATGCATCGAATTTGATTGTCTGTTAACATTTCTGGTGTTGAGGAATATTTGTAGAATTTTTATGGTGAAAGTGTTGTAATAATTGCTGCTGTTGTTGTTGCTGTTGTTGCTGTTGTTGTTGTTGTTGTTGTTTGTGATACAGAGTGAAATGGAAGTCCCTTGGTTGATAGAGCTGCACGATCTCTCTCAACTGAACACTCTACTCACCTGTGCACTGTTAGTTTAGCAGCTCAATATCTCTGCCTTGGGCGTTGTTGCATGCATGTGCTCGTACATCTTGGAAGAGTTTTTGTGTCAATGTTTTGTTGAGGGAGGGGGAGGATGGGGGAAAGGTTAAGGGGTAAGGAGGAAGTGAAGGGTGAAGGGGAGAGGAAAGGATGGAGGGTGAGGCATAGGGGAAGAGAAGAAGGGAGGGGGTTTAGGGGAAATGGTGATGGGTGGCAAGGGTGGGGTGAGGAAAGGAGAGCGAGGAGGGAGGGAGGAAAAGGGGGGAAGGAGGGGAGAGAGGAGGAGAGTAACATGTCTAATAAAAATGGGGACAATGTGTCCTGACTTGATGAGTGCCAGACACCATTGTGTGTGTGTGTTACTATATAGCTCTGTGTGCTTCATCGTTTTACAAAGAACATGCTCATAGAACTCCCCCCACTTGCTTCATGACCTTATATGCCATAGCTACTGCTCCAGTTCAGAAGTGAGGTTGGTGGAGGTTATTGCTGAGTCAGCACAAGCGTGAAACGTATATACCTGAAGTAGGAGGAGCTATGATTGCCCATAATTAGAGCTGTGATTGCCTATAATTAGAGCTATGATTGCCTATAATTAGAACGATTTCTTTTTGCAGACCTGCCTGCTGGATCGGGCTAAATGCCTTTCCAGGTAGCGTGGCAGCTGCTCAAGTCCATGAAGACTTCGCAGCGATAGAGGCCCCCGATAGAGGTTGGAAATTTCATCTTTCTTTTGGGAAGACAAACCTGACAACTTGGAACTCTACCCTGCTTCACAAATGTGGACCTTGTGTCAACAGTGGGAGGTTTAGGTGTAAGCATGCCACACCTATCCGTGCATATCCGAGTTAGGACCACTTGTTGCAGTAAGCAAAGTCTCGGCACTCCGTGTATTGTCGTTGCGAAGTTAACTTGTGGTTTAATCCAGCCTCAGCATGGACGCTCACAGGCTTGTGCCTGATACGAGTAGACAAACTTGCACATGCAATGATTTATATTTGTTGGTGAAAGTTTGTAAAGAATGCGCGTTAAATTTTTTATATATATATATTTTTTAAGTTCGCATCATTTGTGTGTGTGTGTGTTTGTGTGTGTGTGTGTGTGTTTTATCACTTTAAATGGCGGCACTCAGCCATTGCTACAAGTTTTAGTTCTTCATGGCCACCACATGTGGAGTTGGATTCTGGTGAGCTCATGCATTTC
This sequence comes from Cladorhizidae sp. MBARI D1340-BT2, assembly GCA_028752905.1. Taxonomy (NCBI): domain Eukaryota; kingdom Metazoa; phylum Porifera; class Demospongiae; order Poecilosclerida; family Cladorhizidae; species Cladorhizidae sp. MBARI D1340-BT2. The sequence continues at coordinate 47,647,860 of JAQNBH010000016.1, read as the reverse complement.
AAAATGGCTGGCCAGACCCTTTACCAAATTGCTATGCAAGTCAAGGTCTTATACTAGCTGATATGTAGAGCATTAGGAATATATACATTGCATAATATTAAAAAAAGAAGTCTTAATCAAGTGGCTTGTTGACCTCATTAGCAGGAACTGTGTAACTTTTGCGAGTACTGTAATTCTATTAAAATCACCTTCTCAATAATCAACTTCAAATTTTATTCACTCGACGTTTCGACTAGATGCTCTAGTCATTATTCCCGATGAAGGCTAGACGAAACGTCGAGTGAATAAAATTTGAAGTTGATTATATTGAGAAGGTGATTTTAATGTTACTATGTCAACTGAGAGTTCATTGAGACTGTAATTCTAGCTGGTGAAATCGAATGGGCTGTGGTGTTTGTGAGATGGTTAGTTGAAGGATGAAGAAGCTATGGCAGTCTCTGTCGTTCTTCCTTATAATCATTTGCATTGTACTAAAGACTAGCTTCTATGATACATAGTTACAAGAGGTGAATGGAATATTGCTGCACTGCATACATACATATGCACATTATGAAGGCCCCAATATGAAATACATGTTTTCTCCACTTCAATTAGCTGTTATTTTAAAGTTAGTCTCTAGTATACGCAGCTGGTTGTGAGACGGTATGACAGAGCCTGCCCTTAGAACTTCTTGATCTGTCCGCTCACTCTTCAATCCCACCAGCAGCAGAATCATGAATGCTGATGTTGTCAGGCTTGTAAAAGTTGAAAGGCCTTGCTGATGTATTCATGGACTCCAGTGTCCCACAAACCACTTATTCTGCTCCAGTCTTACAGTGAAAGGATCTGGTGATTTAATGGACTCCAGTGTCCCACAAACCACTTATTCTGCTCCAGTCTTACAGTGAAAGGATCTGGTGATTTAATGGACTCCAGTGTCCCACAAACCACTTATTCTGCTCCAGTCTTACAGTGAAAGGATCTGGTGATTTAATGGACTCCAGTGTCCCACAAACCACTTATTCTGCTCCAGTCTTACAGTGAAAGGCCCTGCTGGTGTATTCATGGACTCTAGTGTCCCACAAACCACTTATTCTGCTCCAGTCTTACAGTGAAAGGATCTGGTGATTTAATGGACTCCAGTGTCCCACAAACCACTTATTCTGCTCCAGTCTTACAGTGAAAGGCCCTGCTGGTGTATTCATGGACTCCAGTGTCCCACAAACCACTTATTCTGCTCCAGTCTTACAGTGAAAGGATCTGGTGATTTAATGGACTCCAGTGTCCCACAAACCACTTATTCTGCTCCAGTCTTACAGTGAAAGGCCCTGCTGGTGTATTCATGGAATCCAGTGTCCAACAAACCACTTATTCTGCTCCAGTCTTACAGTGAAAGGCCTTGCTGATGTATTCATGGACTCCAGTGTACCACAAACCACTTATTCTGCTCCAGTCTTACAGTGAAAGGCCCTGCTGGTGTATTCATGGACTCTAGTGTCCCACAAACCACTTATTCTGCTCCAGTATTCTGCTCCAGTCTTACAGTGAAAGGCCCTGCTGATGTATTCATGGACTCCAGTGTCCCACAAACCACTTATTCTGCTCCAGTCTTACAGTGAAAGGCCCTGCTGATGTATTCATGGACTCCAGTGTCCAACAAATCACTTATTCTGCACCAGGTCCTGCTGATGTATTCATGGAATCCAGTGTCCCACAAACCACTTATTCTGCTCCAGTTACAGTGAAAGGATCTGGTGATTTAATCGACTCCAGTGTCCCACAAGCCACTTATTCTGCTCCAGTCTTGCAGTGAAAGGCCCTGCTGATGTATTCATGGACTCCAGTGTCCCACAAACCACTTATTCTGCTCCAGTCTTGCAGTGAAAGGCCCTGCTGGTGTATTCATGGACTCCAGTGTCCAACAAACCACTTATTCTGCTCCAGTCTTACAGTGAAAGGCCCTGCTGATGTATTTATGGACTCCAGTGTCCCACAAACCACTTATTCTACTTCAGTCTTACAGTGAAAGGCCCTGCTGGTGTATTCATGGACTCCAGTGTCCCACAAACCACTTATTCTGCTCCAGTCTTACAGTGAAAGGCCCTGCTGGTGTATTCATGGACTCCAGTGTCCCACAAACCACTTATTCTGCTCCAGTCTTACAGTGAAAGGCCCTGCTGATGTATTTATGGACTCCACTCCAGTGTCCCACAAACCACTTATTCTACTCCAGTCTTACAGTGAAAGGCCCTGCTGGTGTATTCATGGACTCCAGTGTCCCGCAAACCACTTATTCTGCTCCAGTCTTGCAGTGAAAACTTGCCTGACCAGTATCTCTATTACTACAAGATGGAGTGTAAAAATTCCGTCTTTGAGGCTTCTCACTTAATTGTTTTCGGTGCCCAATGTTTCAACTGAAATACCAGTGAAAACTTGCCTGACCAGTATCTCTATTACTACAAGATGGAGTGTAAAAATTCCGTCTTTGAGGCTTCTCACTTAATTGTTTTCAGTGCCCAATGTTTCAACTGAAATACTTCGCTCTTCATCAGGGCAAGTTACATCATGCTTTAGTTAAGTTCCCTTTTTAGCTGAGGTGATCTGTTATGCTAACTTGGTAAAAAAAAATTCTTTGTTATTTCTCATGTAGGGACATGTTGCTCGTCTTTCCCAGGGACCTCTCCCAGTTTTGTCAGGGCGAGGTGGATCGAGTGCACCATGCCTTGGGGGACTGCCTGGAGTATGCCTGTCTTGGTGTGAAGCAGGTGAGCTGCTGCAGAAGCATGCCTCTGCAGTTGTCTGCAGATTTTATTATATTTCTTCTATTATTTATATTAACTATTTTTTTTGCTGACTTCAGTTGAAACGTTCACTTTAAAAATCAGAAAAGCTGATTGAAAGGGAAACCCTATAGTATTATTGTTTTTGTTGTTGTTGTTGTTGTGGTTGTGATTATTGTTGTGGTTGTGGTTGTTGTGATTGTTGTTGGTGTGATTGTTGCTGTTGTGATTGTTGTTGATTGTTGTTGTTGTGATTGTCGTTGTGATTGTCGTTGTGATTGTTGTTGTTGTGATTGTTGTTGTGATTGTTGTTGTTGTGATTGTGATTGTGTTGTGATTGTGTTGTGATTGTGTTGTGATTGTGTTATGATTGTGATGATGATGATGATGATGATGATAATGACGATGACGATGATGATAATAGTAATAATAATAATTTTATTATTATTATTATTATTATTATTATTATTATTATTATTATTATTATTATTATGATGATGATGATGATGATGATGATGATGATGATAATAGTAATAATGATGATAATAATAATAATAATAATAATAATAATAATAATAATAATAATAACAATAACAATAACAATAACAATAACAATAAAAATAAAAATGATAATTATAATTATTACTATTATCATCATTATCATCCTCCGAGCTTTGCCGGCAAAGGATAAAATATATGGCAGAGGAGCACTAAGTGAGAATGAGGGGTGTGGTCCGCCTAGGTGTAACGTTACTCTCCCAAGTTATTCCTTTTTTTGGTTAAATCAGTTAAAGACGACTGTCCTCCGTAAATCTTGTCAGTTCAGTAACTGTGGCGTTTTTTTCTAATGGAGTTTAGCTAAAAGCAGCTTCGCTAGGAAACTGTTTGCATTAGGTGAGGTCTAATGTAGTTAGCATAGTTTAGCAAACTGTTTGTATTAGGTGAGATCTATCGTAGCTAGCATTAGGTGCGGTCATCATAGCAGCATTAGGTGCAGTCTAACGTAGCTAGCATTAGGTGCAGTCTAACGTAGCTAGCATTAGGTGTGGTCTAACATAGCTAGCATTAGGTGCGGTCATCATAGCTAGCATTAGGTGCGATCTAACGTAGCTAGCATTAGGTGTGGTCTAACGTAGCTAGCATTAGATGTGGTCTAATGTAGCTAGCATTAGGTGCGGTCATCATAGCTAGCATTAGGTGTGGTCTAATGTAGCTAGCATTAGTTGTGGTCTAACGTAGCTAGCATTAGGTGTGGTCTAACGTAGCTAGCATTAGGTGTGGTCTAACGTAGCTAGCATTAGGTGTGGTCTAACGTAGCTAGCATTAGGTGTGATCTAGCATTAGGTGTGGTCTAATGCAGCTAGCGTTAGGTGTGGTCTAACGTAGCTAGCATTGGGTGTGGTCTAACGTAGCTAGCATTAGGTGTGGTCTAATGTAGCTAGCATTAGGTGTGGTCTAACGTAGCTAGCATTAGGTGTGGTCTAACGTAGCTAGCATTAGGTGTGGTCTAACGTAGCTAGCATTAGGTGTGGTCTAACGTAGCTAGCATTAGGTGTGGTCTAACGTAGCTAGCATTAGGTGTGGTCTAACGTAGCTAGCATTAGGTGTGGTCTAACGTAGCTAGCATTAGGTGTGATCTAACAGCTAGCATTAGGTGTGGTCTAACGTAGCTAGCATTAGGTGTGGTCTAAAGTAGCTGGTCTAACGTAACTAGCATTAGGTGTGGTCTAACGTAGCTAGCATTAGGTGTGGTCTAATGTAGCTAGATTAGGTGTGGTCTAATGTAGCTAGATTAGGTGTGATCTAACAGCTAGCATTAGGTGTGGTCTAACGTAGCTAGCATTAGATGTGGTCTAACGTAGCTAGCATAAGGTGTGGTCTAACGTAGCTAGCATTAGGTGTGGTCTAACGTAGCTAGCATTAGGTGTGGTCTAAAGTAGCTGGTCTAACGTAACTAGCATTAGGTGTGGTCTAATGTAGCTAGCATTAGGTGGGTCTAACGTAGCTAGCATTAGGTGGGTCTAACGTAGCTAGCATTAGGTGAGGTCTAACGTAGCTAGCGTAGTTTGCTGCTGGTAATGTTTCCTTGTTGCGTTATTTGTGAGTTATTGTCAGGAACATGAAAAAACCCGAAAGCGCAAGCATACCCCTAAAAAATGGCTGACTAGCCGACGATGCCAAGCACCGAGCCATTCCATGCTGGCTTCCAGTCCGGAGCCGGACCACATTTTACAAAAATCATCCAGGCATCCATCCAATTCCGCAAGTGAAGTTTCTTCCGGATCCAACCTTTACCTCAGCTGTGCTTAGCGTACAGTTGTACATACATACATATATGTACATACGTACGTACATACATACAGACAGACCGACAGACATGCTACTACTATTATTTTTTATTTAACTTTTTATTTATTGATTGATAATGATAATAATACTAATAATAGTAGCAGTGCTACTATTATTACTACTACTAATAATGATAATGATGATGAATAACAATAACAACAACAACAACAACAATAATAATAACGGTAACAAGATTGTCAACTTAAATTTTATTCTCTATATATATATGTTGGGTTGAACGCAGGTAAAAAGTAAATATGTTTATCTTCCTTTTCTCATTAATTAAGCCCACTACATCTCCCACAACTCAAGCTTGGAATGTCTCAAAGAACAAGTCTCATTTTTTGTCCCCCCTCCCCCTATCCTTTTAACCTCTGCAATCCCTCAACTCCCCCCATCCCTCCCTCCTCTCCCATTGCCCATAGTTTTTAGTTTTCCTACTAGAGTGGGACTCCTTCTTCTGATGCTACTGAATGCTGAGTGTGCATTCGCGCAGGGTCTGTGGCAAGCCCACACATATAATATAAATATAAATGAATGTTGCATTATTGCATGTACGAAAGATCAAAGGATGCCTGCATGTGTGGGATAGGAGCAGCAACATTGTGTAGGAGCACAGCAACATGGTGTAGGAGCACAGCAACATGGTGTAGGAGCACAGCAACATTGTGTAGGAGCACAGCAACATGGTGTAGGAGCACAGCAACATGGTGTAGGAGGACAACAACACGGTGTAGGAGTGCAGCAACATGGTGTAGGAGCACAGCAACATGGTGTAGGAGCACATCAACATGGTGTAGGAGCACGGCAACATGGTGTAGGAGCACAGTAACATGGTGTAGTAGCACAGCAACATGGTGTAGGAGGACAACAACATGATGCAGGAGCATAGCAACATGGTGTAGGAGTGCAGCAACATGGTGTAGGAGCACAGCAACATGGTGTAGGAGCACAGCAACATGGTGTAGGAGGACAACAACATGATGCAGGAGCATAGCAACATGGTGTAGGAGCATAGCAACATGGTGTAGGAGCACAGCAACATGGTGTAGGAGGACAGCAACATGGTGTAGGAGCACAGCAACATGGTGTAGGAGGACAACAACACGGTGTAGGAGTGCAGCAACATAGTGTAGGAGTGCAGCAACATGGTGTAGGAGCACAGCAACATGGTGTAGGAGCACGGCAACATGGTGTAGGAGCACAGCAACATGGTGTAGGAGGACAACAACACGGTGTAGGAGTGCAGCAACATGGTGTAGGAGCACAGCAACATGGTGTAGGAGCACAGCAACATGGTGTAGGAGCATGGCAACATGGTGTAGGAGCACAGCAACATGGTGTAGGAGTGCAGCATGGTATAGGAGTGCAGCAACATGGTGTAGGAGCACAGCAACATGGTGTAGGAGCATGGCAACATGGTGTAGAAGCACAGCAACATGGTGTAGGAGCACAGCAACATGGTGTAGGAGGACAACACGGTGTAGGAGTGCAGCAACATGGTGTAGGAGCACAGCAACATGGTGTAGGAGCACAGCAACATGGTGTAGGAGCATGGCAACATGGTGTAGGAGCACAGCAACATGGTGTAGGAGTGCAGCATGGTATAGGAGTGCAGCAACATGGTGTAGGAGCACAGCAACATGGTGTAGGAGCATGGCAACATGGTGTAGAAGCACAGCAACATGGTGTAGGAGCACAGCAACATGGTGTAGGAGGACAACATGGTGTAGGAGTGCAGCAACATGGTGTAGGAGCACAGCAACATGGTGTAGGAGCACAGCAACATGGTGTAGGAGCATGGCAACATGGTGTAGGAGCACAGCAACATGGTGTAGGAGTGCAGCATGGTATAGGAGTGCAGCAACATGGTGTAGGAGCACAGCAACATGGTGTAGGAGCATGGCAACATGGTGTAGAAGCACAGCAACATGGTGTAGGAGCACAGCAACATGGTGTAGGAGGACAACACGGTGTAGGAGTGCAGCAACATGGTGTAGGAGCACAGCAACATGGTGTAGGAGCACGGCAACATGGTGTAGGAGCACAGCAACATGGTGTAGGAGGACAGCAACATGGTGTAAGAGCACAGCAACATGGTGTAGGAGCACGGCAACATGGTGTAGGAGAACGGCAACATGGTGTAGGAGCACGGCAACATGGTGTAGGAGCACAGCAACATGGTGTAGGAGCACAGCAACATGGTGTAGAAGCACAGCAACATGGCATACGAGCACAGCAACATTGCATAGCAGCATGGTGTAGAAGCATAGCAACGGTATACGAGTGCAGCAATGTGGTGCAGGAGCACAGCAACATGGTGTAGGAGCACAGCAACATGGCGTAGAAGCATAGCAACATGGTGTAGGAGCACAGCAACATGGTGTAGAAACATAGCAACATGGCGTACGAGCACAGCAACATGGTGTACAAGCATAGCAACATGGTGTAGAAGCATAGCAACATGGCGTACGAGCACAGCAACATGTATGTGGTGATATAGGAGTGCAGTAATGAGGCATAGGAACACAGCAACCAGATTGCCAATGACGCTGAGCTGTAAAAACTGGAAAGGATCATCATGTCAACTGGTGCCATACTGCTCTCTTGTAAACTGGTCCACTCTGGTTTTTAAGCTACATACATGTAAGCACATGCTCTCTCATAAGCCCACATTGATGACCATCTAGACTGAGGCTAGAGTTTTAGGACGTCATTCACAAAGAAGCATATAAAATAAACCATTGTGTGTTGAACAATTTAAACCCGCACATGCTCAGTTGACTGCTCTATTATTAGAAATAGTCAGAAAATGTTGCTTCCGGTTTTGATTGGTTGGGTGAGAAGATTAGAAGGTGGAGAGAATGGCTGACGATCACAGTTGCTGTCATGGACTGGTTTTCCCAGGCCATTGCCGCTGTTCCTTGAAGCTCATCTGCCTTGGTAATGGGAACCACACTGCATCCCTTAGCCGTTGAGGGAGGAGGTGCTCCAGAATGGATTTCCCTTCCTTGCTGATGTCATAGAGCCACGCAGTGAAGCGTGGCCATGGGGTTATCTGGGAGGAGGAGACCAGGTCACAAGAGGACATGACCATCCTCCTCCCCAAAAAAACAACAACAACACACACACAACAAGAACAGCAAACAAAACAACAGATAAAGCCCTCTGGTATCTCTTGTTTACTGCAGCTTATTGTATCAACTGTTGAAAAACAAACAAATTATCAAAGGTCCATCAATTAAACACCTTTTGACACATTTTTATTATAAGGTCAATCAATTAAACACCTTTTGACACGTTATTATCAAAGGTCCATCAATTAAACACCTTTTGACACATGTTATTATCAACGGTCATTCAATTAAACACCTTTTGACACGTTAAACATCTTTTGACACATGTTTATTATTATCAAAGGTCAATCACCTTTTGACATGTTTATTATTATCAAAGGTCAATCACCTTTTGACATGTTTATTATTATCAAAGGTCAATCACCTTTTGACATGTTTATTATTATCAAAGGTCAATCACCTTTTGACATGTTTATTATACACCTTTTGAGACATGTTTATTGATCCCTCCTCCCCCTTCTCTAGAGAACTTTGGATGTGCTGGCATCACTCGCTAATCATGTGACAATGGAAAATAGCAACGTTGAAGTGGATCACCTGATCTGGTGCATTCTAGCACTCATGACCACACCTCCTGCTAAGCAAGACAGCAAGGAGACAAGGCATATACTTTGTTACATATGGCAACTATTCATTTTATGTTAGAGTTGATAAATCTGTGGGTGGAGAGAAAGCATGAAGGCAGGATTGGAAATGTTTACCTTATTATTACTATTAGTACTAATACTACTACATGTACTATATATTATTACTACTACTATTATTATTACTATTATTAGTAATACTAATACATGTACTACAATACTACTACCACTATTAGTAATACTTATATTATTATTACTACTATATTATTACTACTACTATTAGTAATACTACTATTATTATTAAATACTACAATACTCTAATATTATCACTTCCACTATTATTACTATGTTTATTACATGTAATACTATTATTAGTAATACTACTACTACTTAGTACTATATTATTATTACTACTACTAGTACTATTACTATTACTATTAGTACTACTATATTATTGTTGTTGTTGTTGTTGTTATTATTTATTACTATTATTAATAGTAGTAGTAGTAGTAGTACTAATAGTAATAGTAGTACTAATAATATTAGTAGTAATATTGTAGCATTACATGTATATATATAATTACTAATAGTAGTATTACTAATAGTAGTAGTAATAGTATCATCATTGATAATTGTGATCATCATTATTATCTTGCAGTTTGTTTGTGACTAGCCTTGTGAAGGCTCTGGACGCTTTCTTTTCTCCTGCTGATGGAGGACCAGTGGCTGTGCTGAGATTCTGGGGACCACTGCTTGTGAATCTCATCTCAATTCTAGACCACAAGGTGTTCCCTGCCTTAAGCTCTCCATATCAGGTGCGTAGAACTCTATATCAGGTGCGTAGAACTCTATATCTGGTGCGTAGAACTCTATATCAGGTGCGTAGCACTCTATATCAGGTGCGTAGCACTCTATATCAGGTGCGTAGAACTCTATATCTGGTGTGTAGAACTCTATATCAGGTGCGTAGAACTCTATATCAGGTATGTAGCACTCTATATCTGGTGCGTAGCACTATATCTGGTGCGTAGAACTCTATATCAGGTGCATAGCACTCTATATCAGGTGCGTAGAACTCTATATCAGGTGTGTAGCACTCTATATCAGGTGCATAGCATTCTATATCAGGTGTGTAGCACTCTATATCAGATGCATAGCATTCTATATCAGGTGCGTAGCACTCTATATCAGGTGCATAGCACTCTATATCAGGTGCGTAGCACTCTATATCAGGTGTGTAGAACTCTATATCAGGTGCGTAGAACTCTATATCAGGTGTGTAGCACTCTATATCTGGTGCGTAGAACTCTATATCAGGTGCGTAGCACTCTATATCAGGTGTGTAGCACTCTATATCAGGTGTGTAGCACTATATCTGGTGTGTAGCACTCTATATCAGGTGCATAGCACTCTATATCTGGTGCGTAGAACTCTATATCAGGTGTGAGCACTCTATATCAGGTGCATAGTACTCTATATCAGGTGTGTAGCACTCTATATCAGGTGTGCAGCACTCTATATCAGGTGTGTAGTACTCTATATCAGGTGTGTAGCACTCTATATCAGGTGTGTAGCACTCTATATCAGGTGTGTAACACTCTATATCAGGTGTGTAGTACTCTATATCAGGTGCATAGCATTCTATATCAGGTGTGTAGCACTCTATATCAGGTGTGTAGCACTCTATATCAGGTGTGTAGCACTCTATATCAGGTGTGTAGCACTCTATATCAGGTGTGTAGCACTCTATATCAGGTGTGTAACACTCTATATCAGGTGTGTAGTACTCTATATCAGGTGCATAGCATTCTATATCTAGTGCATAGCACTCTATATCAGGTGTGTAGCACTCTATATCAGGTGCATAGCATTCTATATCAGGTGCATAGCACTCTATATCAGGTGCGTAGCACTCTATATCAGGTGCATAGCACTCTATATCAGGTGTGTAGCACTCTATATCAGGTGCATAGCATTCTATATCAGGTGCATAGCACTCTATATCAGGTGCGTAGCACTCTATATCAGGTGCATAGCACTCTATATCAGGTGTTTAGCACTCTATATCAGGTGTGTAGCACTCTATATCTAGTGCGTAGCACTCTATATCAGATTTGTATCACTCTATATCAGGTGTGTAGCACTCTATATCAGGTGCATAGCATTCTATATCAGGTGTGTAGCATTCTATATCAGGTGCGTAGAACTCTATATCAGGTGTGTAGCACTCTATATCAGGTGCGTAGCATTCTATATCAGGTGCATAGCACTCTATATCAGGTGCATAGCACTCCATATCTGGTGCGTAGAACTCTATATCAGGTGTGTAGCACTCTATATCAGGTGCGTAGCACTCTATTCTATATCAGGTGCGTAGAACTCTATATCTGGTGTGTAGAACTCTATATCAGGTGCATAGCATTCTATATCAGGTGAGTAACACTATATCAGGTGTGTAGCACTCTATATCAGGTGCGTAGCACTCTATATCAGGTGCGTAGCACTCTATATCAGGTGCGTAGCACTCTATATCTGGTGCGTAGCACTCTATATCTGGTGTGTAGAACTCTATATCTGGTGCGTAGCACTCTATATCAGGTGCGTAGAACTATATTCTATATCAGGTGCGTAGAACTCTATATCTGGTGTGTAGAACTCTATATCAGGTGCATAGCATTCTATATCAGGTGAGTAACACTATATCAGGTGTGTAGCACTCTATATCAGGTGCGTAGCACTCTATATCAGGTGCGTAGCACTCTATATCAGGTGCGTAGCACTCTATATCTGGTGCGTAGCACTCTATATCTGGTGTGTAGAACTCTATATCTGGTGCGTAGCACTCTATATCAGGTGTGTAGCACTCTATATCAGGTGTGTAGCACTCTATATCTGGTGTGTAGAACTCTATATCTGGTGCGTAGCACTCTATATCTGGTGTGTAGAACTCTATATCAGGTGCGTAGAACTATATCAGGTGCATAGCACTCTATATCAGGTGCGTAGCATTCTATATCAGGTGTGTAGCACTCTATATCTGGTGTGTAGAACTCTATATCAGGTGCATAGCACTCTATATCAGGTGCGTAGCACTCTATATCAGGTGCGTAGAACTCTATATCAGGTGCGTAGAACTCTATATCAGGTGCATAGCATTCTATATCAGGTGTGTAGCACTCTATATCTGGTGCGTAGCACTATATCAGGTGCGTAGAACTCTATATCAGGTGTGTAGCACTCTATATCAGGTGTGTAGCACTCTATATCAGGTGCATAGCATTCTATATCAGGTGCATAGCATTCTATATCAGGTGCATAGCATTCTATATCTGGTGTGTAGAACTCTATATCTGGTGCGTAGCACTCTATATCAGGTGCATAGCACTCTATATCAGGTGCATAGCATTCTATATCAGGTGTGTAGCACTCTATATCTGGTGCGTAGCACTCTATATCAGGTGCGTAGAACTCTATATCAGGTGCGTAGAACTCTATATCAGGTGCGTAGAACTCTATACCAGGTATGTAGCACTCTATATCAGGTGCGTAGAACTCTATATCAGGTGTGTAGCACTCTATATCAGGTGCGTAGCACTCTATATCAGGTGCGTAGCACTCTATATCAGGTGTGTAGCACTCTATATCTGGTGTGTAGCACTCTATATCTGGTGCGTAGCACTCTATATCAGGTGTGTAGCACTCTATATCAGGTGTGTAACACTCTATATCAGGTGTGTAGCACTCTATATCAGGTGTGTAACACTCTATATCAGGTGTGTAGCACTCTATATCAGGTGTGTAGCACTCTATATCAGGTGCATAGCATTCTATATCAGGTGTGTAGAACTCTATATCAGGTGCGTAGCACTATATATCAGGTGTGTAGCACTCTATATCAGGTGCGTAGCACTCTATATCAGGTGTGTAGCACTCTATATCAGGTGTGTAGCACTCTATATCAGGTGCATAGCATTCTATATCAGGTGCATAGCATTCTATATCAGGTGTGTAGCACTCTATATCACGTGTGTAGCACTCTATATCAGGTGTGTAACACTCTATATCAGGTGTGTAGCATTCTATATCAGGTGCATAGCACTCTATATCAGGTGTGTAGCACTCTATATCAGGTGTGTAACACTCTATATCAGGTGTGTAGCATTCTATATCAGGTGCATAGCACTCTATATCAGGTGCGTAGCACTCTATATCAGGTGCATAGCACTCTATATCAGGTGTTTAGCACTCTATATCAGGTGTGTAGCACTCTATATCTAGTGCGTAGCACTCTATATCAGATTTGTATCACTCTATATCAGGTGTGTAGCACTCTATATCAGGTGCATAGCATTCTATATCAGGTGCATAGCATTCTATATCAGGTGCGTAGAACTCTATATCAGGTGTGTAGCATTCTATATCAGGTGCGTAGAACTCTATATCAGGTGTGTAGCACTCTATATCAGGTGCGTAGCATTCTATATCAGGTGCATAGCACTCTATATCAGGTGCATAGCACTCCATATCTGGTGCGTAGAACTCTATATCAGGTGCGTAGAACTCTATATCAGGTGCATAGCATTCTATATCAGGTGTGTAGCACTCTATATCTGGTGCGTAGCACTATATCAGGTGCGTAGAACTCTATATCAGGTGTGTAGCACTCTATATCAGGTGTGTAGCACTCTATATCAGGTGCATAGCATTCTATATCAGGTGCGTAGAACTCTATATCAGGTGCATAGCATTCTATATCTGGTGCGTAGAACTCTATATCAGGTGCGTAGAACTCTATATCAGGTGCGTAGCATTCTATATCTGGTGCGTAGAACTCTATATCAGGTGCGTAGAACTCTATATCAGGTGCATAGCACTCTATATCAGCTGCGTAGAACTCTATATCAGGTGCATAGCATTCTATATCAGATGCATAGCATTCTATATCAGGTGCGTAGCACTCTATATCAGGTGTGTAGCACTCTATATCAGGTGTGTAGCACTCTATATCAGGTGTGTAGAACTCTATATCAGGTGCGTAGAACTCTATATCAGGTGCATAGCACTCTATATCAGGTGCGTAGCACTCTATATCGGGTGCATAGTACTCTATATCAGGTGCATAGCATTCTATATCAGGTGCGTAGCACTCTATATCAGGTGCATAGCACTATATCAGGTGCGTAGAACTCTATATCTGGTGCGTAGAACTCTATATCAGGTGCGTAGAACTCTATATCAGGTGCGTAGAACTCTATATCTGGTGTGTAGCACTCTATATCAGGTGCATAGCACTCTATATCTGGTGCATAGTATTCTATATCAGGTGTGTAGCACTCTATATCAGGTGTGTAACACTCTATATCAGGTGTGTAGCACTCTATATCAGGTGTGTAGCACTCTATATCAGGTGCGTAGAACTCTATATCAGGTGCGTAGCACTCTATATCAGGTGTGTAGCACTCTATATCAGGTGCATAGCATTCTTTATCAGGTGCATAGCACTCTATATCAGGTGCATAGCATTCTATATCAGATGCATAGCATTCTATATCAGGTGCGTAGCACTCTATATCAGGTGTGTAGCACTCTATATCAGGTGTGTAGAACTCTATATCAGGTGCGTAGAACTCTATATCAGGTGCATAGCACTCTATATCAGGTGCGTAGCACTCTATATCAGGTGCATAGCATTCTATATCAGGTGCATAGCACTATATCAGGTGCATAGCATTCTATATCAAGTGTGTAGCACTCTATATCAGGTGCGTAGCACTCTATATCAGGTGCGTAGCACTCTATATCAGGTGCATAGTACTCTATATCAGGTGCATAGTACTCTATATCAGGTGCATAGCATTCTATATCAGGTGCATAGTACTCTATATCAGGTGCATAGCATTCTATATCAGGTGCATAGCATTCTATATGAGGTGCATAGTACTCTATATCAGGTGTGTAGCACTCTATATCAGGTGCATACTCTATATCAGCTGCGTAACAGTCCATATCAGGTGCGTAAACTCCATGGTCTGATCCAGCTTGGTTGCCTCTCTACCCTGATCCAGCTTGGTTGCCTCCAGTGTATTCTCTACCCTGATCCAGCTTGGTTGTCTCCAGTGTATTCTCTACCCTGATCCAGCTTGGTTGTCTCCAGTGTATTCTCTATCCTGATCCAGCTTGGTTGCCTCCAGTGTATTCTCTATCCTGATCCAGCTTGGTTGCCTCCAGTGTATTCCCTATCCTGATCCAGCTCCAGTGTATTCTCTACCCTGATCCAGCTTGGTTGCCTCCAGTGTATTCTCTATCATGATCCAGCTTGGTTGCCTCCAGTGTATTCTCTACCCTGATCCAGCTTGGTTGCCTCCAGTGTATTCTCTACCCTGATCCAGCTTGGTTGCCTTCAGTGTATTCTCTATCCTGATCCAGCTTGGTTGCCTCCAGTGTATTCTCTATCCTGATCCAGCTTGGTTGCCTCCAGTGTATTCTCTACCCTGATCCAGCTTGGTTGCCTCCAGTGTATTCTCTACCCTGATCCAGCCTGGTTGCCTCCAGTGTATTCTCTATCCTGATCCAGCTTGGTTGCCTCCAGTGTATTCTCTATCCTGATCCAGCTTGGTTGCCTCCAGTGTATTCTCTACCCTGATCCAGCTTGGTTGCCTCCAGTGTATTCTCTACCCTGATCCAGCTTGGTTGCCTCCAGTGTATTCTCTATCCTGATCCAGCTTGGTTGCCTTCAGTGTATTCTCTACCCTGATCCAGCTTGGTTGCCTCCAGTGTATTCTCTATCCTGATCCAGCTTGGTTGCCTCCAGTGTATTCTCTACCCTGATCCAGCTTGGTTGCCTCCAGTGTATTCTCTACCCTGATCCAGCTTGGTTGCCTCCAGTGTATTGTCTACCCTGATCCAGCTTGGTTGCCTCCAGTGTATTCTCTACCCTGATCCAGCTTGGTTGCCTCCAGTGTATTCTCTATCCTGATCCAGCTTGGTTGCCTCCAGTGTATTCTCTATCCTGATCCAGCTTGGTTGCCTCCAGTGTATTCTCTATCCTGATCCAGCTTGGTTGCCTCCAGTGTATTCTCTATCCTGATCCAGCTTGGTTGCCTCCAGTGTATTCTCTACCCTGATCCAGCTTGGTGGCCTCCAGTGTATTCTCTACCCTGATCCAGTTTGATTGCCTCCAGTGTATTCTCTACCCTGATCCAGCTTGGTTGCCCCCAGCTACCCTGATCCAGCTTGGTTGCCTCCAGTGTATTCTCTACCCTGATCCAGCTTGATTGCCTCCAGTGTATTCTCTACCCTGATCCAGCTTGGTTGCCTCCAGTGTATTCTCTATCCTGATCCAGCTTAGTTGCCTCCAGTGTATTCTCTACCCTGATCCAGCTTGGTTGCCTTCAGTGTATTCTCTACCCTGATCAAGCTTGGTTGCCTCCAGTGTATTCTCTATCCTGATCCAGCTTGGTTGCCTCCAGTGTATTCTCTATCCTGATCCAGCTTGGTTGCCTCCAGTGTATTCTCTATCCTGATCCAGCTTGGTTGCCTCCAGTGTATTCTCTACCCTGATCCAGCTTGGTTGCCTCCAGTGTATTCTTCATTCTGATCCAGCTTGGTTGCCTCCAGTGTATTCTCTACCCTGATCCAGCTTGGCTGACTCCAGTGTATTCTCTATCCTGATCCAGCTTGGTTGCCTCCAGTGTATTCTCTACCCTGATCCAGCTTGGTTGCCTCCAGTGTATTCTCTACCCTGATCCAGCTTGGTTGCCTCCAGTGTATTCTCTATCCTGATCCAGCTTGGTTGCCTCCAGTGTATTCTCTGTCCTGATCCAGCTTGGTTGCCTCCAGTGTATTCTCTACCCTGATCCAGCTTGGTTGCCCCCAGCTACCCTGATCCAGCTTGGTTGCCTCCAGTGTATTCTCTACCCTGATCCAGCTTGGTTGCCTTCAGTGTATTCTCTATCCTGATCCAGCTTGGTTGCCTCCAGTGTATTCTCTACCCTGATCCAGCTTGGTTGCCTCCAGTGTATTCTCTATCCTGATCCAGCTTGGTTGCCTCCAGTGTATTCTCTACCCTGATCCAGCTTGGTTGCCTCCAGTGTATTCTCTACCTGATCCAGCTTGGTTGCCTCCAGTGTATTCTCTATCCTGATCCAGCTTGGTTGCCTCCAGTGTATTCTCTATCCTGATCCAGCTTGGTTGCCTCCAGTGTATTCTCCATTCTGATCCAGCTTGGTTGCCTCCAGTGTATTCTCTACCCTGATCCAGCTTGGTTGCCTCCAGTGTATTCTCTATCCTGATCCAGCTTGGCTGCCGCCAGTGTATTCTCTACCCTAATCCAGCTTGGTTGCCTCCAGTGTATTCTCTATCCTGATCCAGCTTGGTTGCCTCCAGTGTATTCTCTATCCTGATCCAGCTTGGTTGCCTCCAGTGTATTCTCTACCCTGATCCAGCTTGGTTGCCTCCAGTGTATTCTCTATCCTGATCCAGCTTGGTTGCCTCCAGTGTATTCTCTATCCTGATCCAGCTTGGTTGCCTCCAGTGTATTCTCTACCCTGATCCAGCTTGGTTGCCTCCAGTGTATTCTCTATCCTGATCCAGCTTGGTTGCCTCCAGTGTATTCTCTATCCTGATCCAGCTTGGTTGCCTCCAGTGTATTCTCTATCCTGATCCAGCTTGGTTGCCTCCAGTGTATTCTCTATCCTGATCCAGCTTGGTTGCCTCCAGTGTATTCTCTATCCTGATCCAGCTTGGTTGCCTCCAGTGTATTCTCTATCCTGATCCAGCTTGGTTGCCTCCAGTGTATTTGGAGAAGAATAGAAGGGAAAGAAGAGAAAGTGATGAAGATGAGGGAAAGTTGTGACATAGACAAAGAAACTACATCCGGCTAGGGCTAGGGTTGGGGGTGGGGCTAGGGCAAGGGAGTTTAAAATTTGGAACTCACATCAGCAATTGACTCTTAAGCCCTTGCATGGACCCCAATGGAAGGCTCACTGCTTGTTCAGACGACTTAGAAGAAGCAATTTGATTTTCATACTAAACTGAAGTGAAGAGCAGAAGATTCGGGTCTAGAGTAGTGTAGGTTAGCCTAAGTAAAACCATGTCAGGTCCGGAGTAGTACCTGTTAGCCTGAGTAACACCCAGTGCTCATTTTAAGCGACTCAGACTCAATCAAGCTCATTGTTTACAAAAGGTCTCACAAACTCTTTGTACTCATAATGCCATAATTAATAATGTGTGGATGTAGACAAATGCAGTGGGTGTGGTAGTGGGTGTGGTAGTGGGTGTGGCAATATGTCCTCTACATTTTCCCCCTTTCTTTAATTTCTCTTTTCTTTTCTCCTCTTCTTTCTTTAACCCCTCCCCTCCCCATTTAATTACTCTGTCTGTGGAAAGCCCCTGGGTTATTTGCGTGGTTGCTTATTCCAGTGACTGCACAAAGTTGTGACACTTGATAATCAAATGCACTCCTGAATAATCCCTAAATACAATTCATGGACCCAAGTTTTTTGACGAGAACCGCCCCTCCCCTCCCCCGCCCCGCCCCCCCCCCCCGCTCCACTCATTTTTAGCTGCAATATCTGGTGCACTATAATTATTGCAATGATGTGATCCTTGTAATTGTTAATTTTCCTGCAGGACTGTATTGGGAGGCTTCTGCTGAAGTGCAACCAGCTCAGTATTGGGGAGAGTGGAGTGCAAGCCATCGTAACACTAGTCGGGGAAGCAGACAATATCCAAGTATTGCTACATCATTATCATTGATAGCATCAACAGCACGTCATGCATGTATTCTGCAACATTTGCTTGTGGTCGTAGTAGACACAGCTCAACTTTTGCACATTTGCGAGTAATGCTGTAGACGACTGGGTTCATGCAGGTCCAAAGTTCAATGTTCGTGCCTATCTAATAGCTAGATTTAAAAGGAAGGACAAGATCTTTTTTTAAAAGTTTTCTTCAAAAAAGTAAAAATAAAAATTCACTGAAATGAAGTTTCAGCTCATTATTGTCAACCATTCTTGAGTTATGATAGTCTTTATGCTGCCATTTTGTTATATACATGTACATGTATGGGTTGAGAAATGGCTGAGAAGCATGAATAAGATGGTTTTCCATAGAAGTGCATTGGCACTATAACTCAGTCCATTTTTTCCCCTTGGTTAAGCTCTCCTATCGTATGAATGATTGATTAGTTTTTCAATTCATCCCTTTTCTCATGAGATGAGTCCAGTCTGTGTGCTCACTTCACATGCTGGTATTGAAAATGGGCCATTTGCTGTATCTGTGGTTACTCTGCTAGCAAGGCAAGTTTGATGACCTAAGCTTAGGGTGTAAAGCCATTTCTAAAGGCCTGTCCACACTGCACAATCCAATGCACATTGGTCGCCTCCACACTGTTGAAATAATGTGCATTGCTGTGCATTACATCAAACCACCTATCAAAGTGGACCAGAGAAATGTGCATTACTCGGGTCTACCTGGATAGGTGGTTGGATGCGAATCAGAGCAACCAATTAAAGCGTTCATATACATAACTATGCGGGTGTGCGTTGAAAAGAATTTCATTCGCTCGCGTCTTTATGATGCTGCAGTTGGGAACTTTAGAGCTAGCTGTATACTATCTCATACTCACACGCTCACACACACTCACACACACTCACACACACTCACACCACACACACATGCATACACACACACACACATGCACACACTCACACACAACACACACCTCACACACACTCATACACACTCACACCACACACTCATACACACACATGCACACACACTCACTCGCGCACTCACTCATACACACACTCTCACACAACTCACACACACACACATGCACACACACATGCACACACATGTACGCACGCACTCACTCACATATGCTCATACACACATGATCACACACACACTCACACACAACACTCTCACATATTCACACACACTCACACACTCTCATGTACTCACACATACACACTCATACCCACACCCTCACATGTACACACACACTCACACACACTCACACACACACTCACACACATATCCTTCCTCTTTTTGTTGTTGTTATATTTCTCTGTTCCTTCCCATCCAGCCTCTAGTCCCTGCTCTTCTCTTCATTGTGAAGACATCTTTCTCACAGGTAAAGGTAGATGGTTGCTTTTAATGGCACACATATCCTTACTCCTATAAATATTATGATTCACTTGTCACATGTGTCCATGTTGTATAAATATTATCATTTACTTGTCACAAGTGTCCATGTTGTGTAAATATTATCATTTACTTGTCACAAGTGTCCATGTTGTATAAATATTATCATTTACTTGCCACATGTGTCCATGTTGTATAAATATTATCATTTACTTGTAACATGTGTCCATGTTGTATAAATATTATCATTAACTTGTCACATGTGTCCATGTTTGTATAAATATTATCATTTACTTGTCACATGTGCCCATGTTGTATAAATATTATCATTTACTTGTCACATGTGTCCACGTTGTATAAATATTATCATTAACTTGTCACATGTGTCCATGTTTGTATAAATATTATCATTTACTTGTCACATGTGCCCATGTTGTATAAATATTATCATTTACTTGTCACATGTGTCCATGTATAAATATTATCATTTACTTGTCACATGTGCCCATGTTGTATAAATATTATCATTCACTTGTCACATGTGTCCATGTTGTATAAATATTATCATTCACTTGTCACATGTGTCCATGTTGTATAAATATTATCATTTACTTGTCACATGTGTCCATGTTGTATAAATATTATCATTTACTTGTCACATGTGTCCATGTATAAATATTATCATTTACTTGTCACATGTGTCCATGTATAAATATTATCATTTACTTGTCACATGTGCCCATGTTGTATAAATATTATCGATTTACTTGTCACATGTGTCCATGTATAAATATTATCATTTACTTGTCACATGTGCCCATGTTGTATAAATATTATCATTTACTTGTCACATGTGTCCATGTTGTATAAATATTATCATTTATTTGTCACATGTGTCCATGTTGTATAAATATTATCATTAACTTGTCACATATGTCCATGTTGTATAAATATTATCATTTACTTGTCACATGTGTCCATGTTGTATAAATATAATCATTTACTTGTCACATGTGTCCATGTTGTATAAATATTATCATTTACTTGTCACATGTGTCCATGCTGTATAAATATTTTCATTTATTTGTCACATGTGCCCAAGCTGTATAAATATTATCACTAACTTGACACATGTGTCCATGTTGTATAAATATTATAATTTACTTGTCACATGTGTCCATGTTGTATAAATATTATCATTTACTTGTCACATGTGTCCATGTTGTATAAATATTATCATTAACTTGTCACATGTGTCCATGTTGTATAAATATTATCATATACTTGTCACATGTGTCCATGCTGTATAAATATTATCATTTACTTGTCACATGTGTCCATGTTGTATAAATATTATCATTTACTTGTCACATGTGTCCATGTTGTATAAATATTATCATTTACTTGTCACATGTGTCCATGTTGTATAAATATTATCATTTACTTGTCACATGTGTCCATGTTGTATAAATATTATCATTAACTTGTCACATGTGTCCATGTTGTATAAATATTATCATTACTTGTCACATGTGTCCATGTTGTATAAATATTATCATTTACTTGTCACATGTGTCCATGTTGTGTGTGTGTCTTAATTAGAATGCTCAAGAAGAAGTGAGGTAAGTCAAGATATACCTCTATGCAGATGAAGGATGGTAGTCAGTGATGTAGTAGACCTGAGGTCACCACTGTAACAAATAAAATAACTGCACTGGGTGTTATAATCACACTGGCTTTTATAATTTATAACTCCACTAAGGCACTAAGGTGATAACTCCACTAAGGTGTTGTAATCCCACCGAGTTTAACTGTACTGTTGTGTTATAATCACACTGGGATGTACTTAATGGGTGTGGTAATGCCACAGTGTTTATCTGCCTAACATTATTATTTTAAACACACACAGGGTGCTACCTGTTGCCATTGAATCCCCCTCATGGGGGTTACGGGGAAGAAATTATGGGCCCTTGAAAATATCCCTGTTTTGACCATTAGATCCCCTCAAGTTACGAGGTCTACTTCTTCCAGAGCGGTTAAGAATACCCCATTTTTACTGTGATGCAATATGCAATAATTCGTAGCAGTGCCTCCAGTGTTGTCACTTCTTTAGTCCTTATACTAACGTGTGTGATTGTTCTTGCAAAGATCAAGGCTGCCGGAAGGGAAGAACCCAATCCAAAGAAGCAGACACAGTAGAAGGTACATATGTCCATGTAATCTGCATGATATTAGGATTGGTTCTCTATGCAATGTACAACACATGGGAAGAAGGGGCAGTTCTCAGTGTTTGGTGAGAAGCTGGTCAACTCCCAGAGTTTCATAGTGGGGAGGTGAACAGCTCTCAGAGTTTCATAGTGGGTAGGTGAACAGCTCTCAGAGTTTCATAGTGGGTAGGTGAACAGCTCTAAGAGTTTCATAGTGGGTAGGTGAACAGCTCTCAGAGTTTCATAGTGGGTAGGTGAACAGCTCTCAGAGTTTCATAGTGGGTAGGTGAACAGCTCTCAGAGTTTCATAGTGGGTAGGTGAACAGCTCTCAGAGTTTCATAGTGGGAAGTTGAACAGTTCTCAGAGTTTCATAGTGGGGAGGTGAACAGCTCTCAGAGTTTCATAGTGGGGAGGTGAACAGCTCTCAGAGTTTCATAGTGGGGAGGTGAACAGCTCTCAGATATTTTAGTGGGAAGTTGGACAACTCTCAGAGTTTCTTATTTGGAAGAAGCTGGCCAACTCCCAGAGTTTCATAGTGGAAAGGACCTCTCAGAGTTTAATAGTGGGAAGTTGAACCGCTCTCAGAGTTTCATAGTGGGAAGTTGAACAACTCTCATAGTTTCATAGTGGGTAGGTGAACAGCTCTCAGAGTTTCATAGTGGGTAGGTGAACAACTCTCAGAGTTTCATAGTGGGTAGGTGAACAGCTCTCAGAGTTTCATAGTGGGTAGGTGAACAGCTCTAAGAGTTTCATAGTGGGTAGGTGAACAGCTCTAAGAGTTTCATAGTGGGTAGGTGAACAGCTCTAAGAGTTTCATAGTGGGTAGGTGAACAGCTCTAAGAGTTTCTTAAGCTGATCAACTCCAAGAGTTTCATAGTGGGTAGGTGAACAGCTCTCAGAGTTTCATAGTGGGTAGGTGAACAGCTCTAAGAGTTTCATAGTGGAAGGTGAACAGCTCTAAGAGTTTCATAGTGGGAAGTTGAACAACTCTCAGAGTTTCATAGTGGGTAGGTGAACAGCTCTCAGAGTTTCATAGTGGGTAGGTGAACAACTCTCAGAGTTTCATAGTGGGTAGGTGAACAGCTCTCAGAGTTTCATAGTGGGTAGGTGAACAGCTCTAAGAGTTTCATAGTGGGTAGGTGAACAGCTCTAAGAGTTTCATAGTGGGTAGGTGAACAGCTCTAAGAGTTTCATAGTGGGTAGGTGAACAGCTCTAAGAGTTTCTTAAGCTGATCAACTCCAAGAGTTTCATAGTGGGTAGGTGAACAGCTCTCAGAGTTTCATAGTGGGTAGGTGAACAGCTCTAAGAGTTTCATAGTGGAAGGTGAACAGCTCTAAGAGTTTCATAGTGGGAAGTTGAACAACTCTCAGAGTTTCATAATGGGTAGGTGAACAGCTCTCAGAGTTTCATAGTGGGAAGTTTAACAGTTCTCAGAGTTTCATAGTGGGAAGTTGAACAGTTCTCAGAGTTTCATAGTGGGTAGGTGAACAGCTCTCAGAGTTTCATAGTGGGTAGGTGAACAGCTCTCATAGTTTCATAGTGGGTAGGTGAACATCTCTCAAAGTTTCATAGTGGGTAGGTGAACAGCTCTCAGAGTTTCATAATGGGTAGGTGAACAGCTCTCAGAGTTTCATAGTGGGAAGTTTAACAGTTCTCAGAGTTTCATAGTGGGTAGGTGAACAGCTCTCAGAGTTTCATAGTGGGTAGGTGAACAGCTCTCAGAGTTTCATAGTGGGTAGGTGAACAGCTCTCAGAGTTTCATAGTGGGTAGGTGAACAGCTCTCAGAGTTTCATAGTGGGTTAGGTGAACAGCTCTCAGAGTTTCTTGGAAGAAGCTGATCAACTCCAAGAGTTTCATAGTGGGGAGGTGAACAGCTCTCAGAGTTTCATAGTGGGTAGGTGAACAGCTCTCAGAGTTTCATAGTGGGTAGGTGAACAACTCTCAAGAGTTTCATAGTGGGTAGGTGAACAGCTCTCAGAGTTTCATAGTGGAAAGGACCTCTCAGAGTTTCATATTGGGAAGGTGAACAGCTCTCAGAGTTTCATAGTGGGTAGGTGAACAGCTCTCAGAGTTTCATAGTGGGAAGTTGAACAACTCTCAGAGTTTCATAGTGGGTAGGTGAACAGCTCTCAGAGTTTCATAGTGGGAAGTTGAACAACTCTCAGAGTTTCATAGTGGGTAGGTGAACAGCTCTCAGAGTTTCATAGTGGGTAGGTGAACAGCTCTCAGAGTTTCATAGTGGGTAGGTGAACAGCTCTCAGATATTTTAGTGGGAAGTTGGACAACTCTCAGAGTTTCTTATTTGGAAGAAGCTGGCCAACTCCCAGAGTTTCATAGTGGAAAGGACCTCTCAGAGTTTAATAGTGGGAAGTTGAACCGCTCTCAGAGTTTCATAGTGGGAAGTTGAACAACTCTCATAGTTTCATAGTGGGTAGGTGAACAGCTCTCAGAGTTTCATAGTGGGTAGGTGAACAGCTCTCAGAGTTTCATAGTGGGTAGGTGAACAGCTCTAAGAGTTTCATAGTGGGTAGGTGAACAGCTCTAAGAGTTTCATAGTGGGTAGGTGAACAGCTCTAAGAGTTTCATAGTGGGTAGGTGAACAGCTCTAAGAGTTTCTTAAGCTGATCAACTCCAAGAGTTTTATAGTGGGTAGGTGAACAGCTCTCAGAGTTTCATAGTGGGTAGGTGAACAGCTCTAAGAGTTTCATAGTGGAAGGTGAACAGCTCTAAGAGTTTCATAGTGGGAAGTTGAACAACTCTCAGAGTTTCATAATGGGTAGGTGAACAGCTCTCAGAGTTTCATAGTGGGAAGTTTAACAGTTCTCAGAGTTTCATAGTGGGAAGTTGAACAGTTCTCAGAGTTTCATAGTGGGTAGGTGAACAGCTCTCAGAGTTTCATAGTGGGTAGGTGAACAGCTCTCATAGTTTCATAGTGGGTAGGTGAACATCTCTCAAAGTTTCATAGTGGGTAGGTGAACAGCTCTCAGAGTTTCATAGTGGGAAGTTGAACAGCTCTCAGAGTTTCATAGTGGGTAGGTGAACAGCTCTCAGAGTTTCATAGTGGGTAGGTGAACAGCTCTCAGAGTTTCATAGTGGGTAGGTGAACAGCTCTCAGAGTTTCATAGTGGGTAGGTGGACAGCTCTCAGAGTTTCATAGTGGGTTAGGTGAACAGCTCTCAGAGTTTCATAGTGGGTAGGTGAACAGCTCTCAAAGTTTCATAGTGGGTAGGTGAACAGCTCTCAAAGTTTCATAGTGGGTTAGGTGAACAGCTCTCAGAGTTTCATAGTGGGTAGGTGAACAGCTCTAAGAGTTTCATAGTGGGAAGTTGAACAACTCTCAGAGTTTCATAGTGGGTAGGTGAACAGCTCTCAAAGTTTCATAGTGGGTAGGTGAACAGCTCTCAGAGTTTCATAGTGGGTAGGTGAACATCTCTCAGAGTTTCATAGTGGGAAGTTTAACAGTTCTCAGAGTTTCATAGTGGGAAGTTGAACAGTTCTCAGAGTTTCATAGTGGGAAGTTGAACAGTTCTCAGAGTTTCATAGTGGGAAGTTGGACAGCTCTCAGAGTTTCTTATTTGGAAGAAGCTGGCCAACTCCCAGAGTTTCATAGTGGAAAGGACCTCTCAGAGTTTCATATTGGGAAGGTGAACAGCTCTCAGAGTTTCATAGTGGGTAGGTGAACAGCTCTCAGAGTTTCATAGTGGGTAGGTGAACAGCTCTCATAGTTTCATAGTGGGTAAGTGAACAGCTCTCAGAGTTTCATAGCACTTGGGTAGGTGAACAGCTCTCAGAGTTTCATAGTGGGTAGGTGAACAGCTCTCAAAGTTTCATAGTGGGTAGGTGAACAGCTCTCAGAGTTTCATAGTGGGTAGGTGAACAGCTCTCAGAGTTTCATAGTGGGAAGTTGAACAACTCTCAGAGTTTCATAGTGGGTAGGTGAACATCTCTCAGAGTTTCATAAGCTGATCAACTCCAAGAGTTTCATAGTGGGTAGGTGAACAGCTCTAAGAGTTTAATAGTGGGAAGAAGTTGAACAGTCTCAAGTCTTCATAGGAAGTATGTGTTGTTTAAAATGTACACCAGATGCTCTGATCATTCAAGTGCTGATTTTTAGCATCAGCTTATGCGTTTCACCAAATTATTTCTCTCTTCACTCAAGGCAAATGAAGGGAAAGAAAACTATTTCTCTCTTCATCAAGGCAAGTGAAGTAAGAAAACTATTTCTCTCTTCATCAAGGCAAATGAAGGAAAGAAAACTATTTCTCTCTTCATCAAGGCAAGTGAAGGAAAGAAAACTATTTCTCTCTTCATCAAGGCAAATGAAGGAAAGAAAACTATTTCTCTCTTCATCAAGGCAAGTGAAGGAAAGAAAACTATTTCTCTCCTCATCAAGGCAAGTGAAGGAAAGAAAACTATTTCTCTCTTCATCAAGGCAAGTGAAGGAGAGAGCACTATTTCATTCTTCATCAAGGCAAATGAGGAAAGAAAACTATTTCTCTCCTCATCAAGGCAAATGAAGGAAAGAAAACTATTTCTCTCTTCATCAAGGCAACTGAAGGAAAGAGTTCTCTTCATCAAGGCAAGTGAAGAAAAGAAAACTATTTCTCTCTTCATCAAGGCAAATGAAGGAAAGAAAACTATTTCTCTCTTCAAGGCAAATGAAGGAAAGAAAACTATTTCTCTCTTCATCAAGGCAAGTGAAGAAAAGAAAACTATTTCTCTCTTCATCAAGGAAAGAAAACTATTTCTCTCTTCATCAAGGCAAATGAAGGAAAGAAAACTATTTCTCTCTTCATTTGCCTAATGAAGGAAAGAAAACTATTTATCTCTTCGTCAAAGAAAACTATTTCTCTCTTTATCAAGGCAAATGAAGGAAAGATCTCTCCTCATCAAGGAAAGTAAACTATTTCTCTCTTCATCAAGGCAAATGAAGGAAAGAAAACTATTTCTCTCTTCATTTGCCTAATGAAG
This sequence comes from Cladorhizidae sp. MBARI D1340-BT2, assembly GCA_028752905.1. Taxonomy (NCBI): domain Eukaryota; kingdom Metazoa; phylum Porifera; class Demospongiae; order Poecilosclerida; family Cladorhizidae; species Cladorhizidae sp. MBARI D1340-BT2. The sequence goes on along the minus strand of JAQNBH010000016.1, from coordinate 47,620,705 downwards.
GAAAGAAAACTATTTCTCTCTTCGTCAAAGAAAACTATTTCTCTCTTCGTCAAAGAAAACTATTTCTCTCTTTATCAAGGCAAATGAAGGAAAGATCTCTCCTCATCAAGGAAAGAAAACTATTTCTCTCTTCATCAAGGCAAATGAAGGAAAGAAAATTATTTCTCTCTTCCTTAAGGCAAATGAAGGAAAGAAAACTACTTCTCTCTCATCAAGGAAAGAAAACTATTTCTCTCTTCAACAAGGCAAATGAAGGAAAGAAAACTATTTCTCTCTTCGTCAAAGAAAACTATTTCTCTCTTCATCAAGGCAAATGAAGCAAAGAAAACTATTTCTCTCTTCATCAAGGAAAGAAAACTATTTCTCTCTTAAGTGAAGGAAAAAGTGAAGGAAAAAAACTATTTCCCTCTTCATCAAGGCAAATGAAGGAAAGAAAACTATTTCTCTCTTCATCAAGGCAAATGAACATGAAGGCAAATGAAGGATCTTTCTTCATCAAAGCAAATGAAGGAAAGAAAACTATTTCTCTCTTCATCAAGGCAAATGAAGGAAAGTTCTCTCTTCATCAAGGCAAATGAGCTCTCTTCATCAAGGCAAATGAAGGAAAGAAAACTATTTCTCTCTTCGTCAAAGAAAACTATTTCTCTCTTCATCAAGGCAAATGAAGCAAAGAAAACTATTTCTCTCTTCATCAAGGCAAATGAAGGAAAGAAAACTATTTCTCTCTTAAGTGAAGGAAAAAAACTATTTCTCTCTTCATCAAGGCAAATGAAGGAAGAAAACTATTTCTCTCTTCATCAAGGCAAATGAACATGAAGGCAAATGAAGGATCTTTCTTCATCAAGGCAAATGAAGGAAAGAAAACTATTTCTCTCTTCAAGGCAAATGAAGGAAAGAAAACTATTTCTCTCTTCAAGGCAAGTGAAGGAAAGAAAACTATTTCTCTCTTGAGCAAACATAGCAAATGTTGCTCTCTGGACACACACGCGCACACATATATTTCTGTCTAGTTGCTTGCTTTTGCTGACCTGAAGATTATTTATTTGCTTAAGCGCATTGACGACCTTTTGCCAATTTTGGGGCTTTTAGTTTCGGCATCTTCTAGTAGTAATATTATTACGATGAATGAACGTGTTGTATGCAAGTGATGTGTAGATAGATAGAGAATGAATTCTTACGATTTTGATGTTTTTTTACTGCTGGTGTGCTACCTTCACGAAGCATTCTCAGATTCGAGGCATGCTTGTCTCGTTTTCAATAATAATAATTGTTCTCAATGAACTCCTGGTTGACATAACAACACTACAATAACCTTCTCAATAATTACAACTTGGAATTGTATTCTCTCGATGTTTTGAATAGATGCTCTAGCCTTCATCAGGACTAGATGAGCATCTGGTCGAAATGTCGAGAGAACTCAATTCCAAGTTGATGATCGAGAAGGTTATTATAACAATAATTATTGTTCATATACATGTAGGTACCGTGCAGAGGTTGACTCGTTATTTAATACTTGATCGGGTTACGTCGGGGCTACTTGCCACGCCAACAAATGTCCACTAAAAATAAGGCACACTGGACAGACGCATTGGCACATTCTTTAGATTCCGCAAAGCTCCACGACCGATCATCTCTGCGTCCACTCCGGTTTTCTACTACCTTTGTTTTGCCTGTTGGCACTGCGGATGTATCCATTATGGATGATCGGCAGTTTCTCCCAGTGTTGGACTCCAGCAATAATGCAGTCAGAATTGGCTGGAATTACCGTTTATGACACCGAGAAGCTACGAAAGTGAGTTTTTGCTGAGATATAATTTTTTTTTGTCGGCCATTTTAAAATAGGGGCCGGAGTGCTGCATCACAAATAGCTTTGTTAAGGATCTGTGCTGTATTACCAAAAGAGGAAGCTTCATAGTAAACCAACTCGCCATTCACTTGTTTGCAGAAAAAAATCGCAGCAGCTGCTGGATCAGCTCCGCTTCTAATGCTGCACATACTGACGGGCAAGTTTAGTGTGTCGTCAAAAAAAAAATTTTTAACTAAATTTCGTGTTTTATTTAAATGGATTGAGAAACAGTTTAGTTGCTGCTATGGGTGGCACAATTTGAGTGTTGCTAGAAGTGAAATTATAATCAATGGGCAAGTTCTATGCAAGGATGTGTTGGGCAACAAGTGAAGAGAAGATTGTTTTGAAGCTGGATTCATGGTTTGCATGTATCCAATAGTTTGTTTTTTAGGTTGCTTCCTTAGAGAAGAATTCAGGAAATATTAGAAGTGTTTTTGTGGTTGGAAACACTCTGAGAACACCATTTAGGGTCACAAGCAGCTACCAAAGTGAGCTGTAGGTGAGATATGACCCTTTTTTATTTTAAATGTGTGTGTGTGTGTGTGTGTGTGTGTGTGTTTGGTATCAAAGTAGAGTAGTATTGTCAATGCTCTGACAGTTTCTGTGTTGTACGTACGAAGGTTCTATCTCCCTGAGCACCTGCTGCTGCTTGTTGAGAGAGTGACCATATGTGGGTCAGAGTTGACTCTCATCTGCAGCCCTTCAACACCAGAGAAAAGCCAACTGGAAGTTGACAAGGTGAATATATATATATATATATATATATGCATAATATGCATATTCTTAAAAAATTTCTTTATTTTATTTTATCCATTCATCTGTGGGAAGATTCTTGGGGTTGCCACAATTTGGGTGGCTAAGGTTCGGGATATAGGACTCGGTATTCTCTGCTGTAAAGAAACATGTGTTTCAACCATGCTGGCCGCAGAGCACCGCAGTCTTTAAGAATGGTCTGCACAAAGATATAAATGGGTTAATTTTAACATGCACTTTTATTTTATTTTATCTCTATTTTCTCTCTATTTATTATTTATCACAAACACACATGAAGCCTCTTATTCATTAACCAATTCTTTAATTTATCATGCACTTATTGATTATTATATATTTTTATTCAGTTTATATATTAATATTATTATTATTATTATTTTAATCTCACACACCTCTTATTCATTAACCAATTCTTTAATTTATCATGCACTTATTGATTATTATATATTTTTATTCAGTTTATATATTAATATTATTATTATTATTATTTTAATCTCACACACCTCTTATTCATTAACCAATTCTTAACCAATTCTTTAATTTATCATGCACTTATTGATTATTATATATTTTTATTCAGTTTATATATTAATAATAATATTATTATTATTTTAATCTCACACACACGTGAAGCCTCTTATTCATTAACCAATTCTTTAATTTATCATGCACTTATTGATTATTATATATTTTTATTCAGTTTATATATTAATATTATTATTATTACTATTTTAATCTCACACACACACATGAAGCCTCTTATTCATTAACCAATTCTTTAATTTATCATGCACTTATTGATTATTATATATTTTTATTCAGTTTATATATTAATAATAATATTATTATTATTTTAATCTCACACACACATGGAGCCTCTTATTCATTAACCAATTCTTTAATTTATCACGCACTTATCACTTATTGATTATTATATATTTTTATTCAGTTTATATATTAATATTATTATTATTACTATTTTAATCTCACACACACATGAAGCCTCTCATTCTTTAACCAATTCTTTAATTTATCATGCACTTACTGATTATTATATATTTTTATTCAGTTTATATATATATATTAATATTATTATTATCATTATTTTAATCTCACACACACACGAAGCCTCTCATTCATTAACCAATTATTTCCTCTCCTTTATCCTTCTGGTGAAAGCTCTTGAAGTAGTAGAAAGTTCTTGATATGATGTGTGGTGCCAGGCATTTGTTTGTCGTACTCTCTTATGAGAAAGGTGTGCTGATAGAAGTTGTTTTGCATGGCTCTCTTTAAACTTTATACAGTTTTAGTTTTCTGGAAATGTACTCACTCCACTGACTAGCTCCTGCAGATTGGTGAGCTTTAGCATTTCATTGGCAGTGATATTATAATTCTACAGGCAGTTGCAGCAGCAGTTGATTAATCTATTGTCAGAGCTGGTTGCTAATTAAAACCAGGTATGTACTTACAATACAAATACCAGTCAACTAGAAAATAAGTATTTAAAACCAAACAGCTGCTTTCACAAGGAATGCCCAGGCATAGGTGTGACCAATTTTTAATTGGTGCAGATAGCTAAGTAGCTAGCTAGAAGAGATGGTAAAGGGTGAAACTGTTGCAGAGCAGTGCCTGAAGACTGTCATACGTGGATGAAATACTGGTCTTTGTGGCAGGAGGAAATATACAAGTCATGACCAAGACTGAACAAGTGGAGGTTAGAACCAACAGTAAGTGGGTGCTTAACAAAAAAGGTGTTTAAAACTGCTCAACAACAAGCTTTAGTGGCATCTCGCTACAACTGCGATGGTTGTTTTCTTTAACCTTGTAGAATTTTGCTGCCCTATCTCAGATACTGTGCTATGCTGAAGGTATGAGGGCAGGTCTGGAGCTGTACGCAAGACTCTCTGTGGTTTCGGTAGAGAACTGTCATTGGTGGACTGCTGACCAACTGAAACAGCTCTGTGCCAGCTGGGAGAAGTCTCTGTACGATGTCACTGCTTCGAACTTTGGCGCAGTGGAATCGCAGAAGAAGATCTACTTCAGCAAGGTTGAGCAATATGTGGTTTATGATGTGTTACTGTTGGCGTTGTGTGAGGGAGGGCCTGTCATGACAAATTTGGTTCCCCCATATTTGGTTCCCCCTGGAACTTTTTCTTTAAAAAATATGTTCCCCCTGGAACTTTTTACTTGAAAAAAAAGTTCCCTCTTGAAAAATAAAGGGCTAGGGCAAGGGCTAGGGCTAGGGTGGGAACAAAATTTTCAATAAGGGGGGAACAACTTTTGGGGGGGAACAAATTAAACGTTACAGGCCCCTTCTTAAAACAACAACAAAAAAAACACTTCGTTAGCCTACCCAAATCACAGCCAAAAAAATGGCTGTTTCGTTCTTACAACACATGTATAGTCAATATATCCAACACCTGCACACATGCCCAGGCCTTGACCAACTCTACGACCAAAAGTTCCCTATTCCTCCTGGTGTCACTCACCATTGCTGTTCTTCAGAACATGCCCATCATTTCAGTGTTGTTCTTCTGGTGTAAACAAACAGCATAAATATATATATGTGCGTAGACGCGAGTACAGGAATAAATGATATTTAATCAAAAGACACTGGATTGGCTAGGAAGGGAACAGGACTGCACCCATGGCGACCACAACCAGTTAATTGACCCTTTACCATATCAATATTACATATTGGTTTATGATTTGGAGAGGTGTGCCCGCCTAGATGTACCCACATGTTTAGTCCATATCAGAAAGGCTACCCCACGAGGAAGGAAAAGACTGACCTCTTAGCTTTTGGGTGTTTTCTTAAACCTGTCTGAGGTCTACAAGCCTGTGGAGCGTCCCAGGAGAAGCAGAAAGACTTTATTCTGCAGATATTTTCTTTTGCGGTGTGTGTGGAAGTTCTATTGGAGCTCTTCAGTGATGAGAAAACATTGAAAAGATTCTATCCTCTAAATAGCTACAAACGTGTTTTTTCTTCTTCTTCAATGATCTTTTTCAGAATTATGTATGATGTGTGTACATGCAGTCACTGATTACACCCTAAGGACGTCCATGGATGTCCAAAATTGGAAAGTTGTTGCCCTTCTAATACTAGAGCTAGGGCCAGGGCTAGAAACAGGCTAGGGCTAGGACTAGAGATAGGTTCTGGCTACTAGGGCTAGAGAGGCTAGGGCTAGAGCACTCTTGGTGACGATAGTTGCTAGGCTTACTTGGTGATTGTGTGGTTATAAGGCCAGACAAAAGCATATCCTTTGCTGTTATGATTCCAGTATGCCCACATCCAGTATGCCCACATTTTTTGTGCTGCAGCTGTTTGGAAAAGTGATGGATTGCATTGGTGCTCTCGGAGTCTGCATGGCTAGTGAGTCTGAATTTTAAGTACTAATCAGCAAGAATATATATATATATATATACACGCTAAAATATATATATATAATAATACTAACAGTAAGTATTGGCCATACCAACAGTATAAAGTAATTGATGCTACCAAATGTAGCCAAGTTCCCTCCCTCCCTCCCTCCCTCCCTCCTTGAACTTGAGTGCTACTGAGACCACCACATGTGCAGGTTGTTAACTAAGCCTCCATGTCCTGTATCTTCAAGTGCAGTGTTTGTCGTCTGTTCTGTATGCCACAGGTGGGATTCACATGAACTCTGCACTCATTGACCGTTGCGTGTGGATGGCAATGCTACCATGGCAACAGGTAAATTTACAAAATGAAACATCGTTTACACACGAGCGCTTGCTATGAAACAGCTGATTGCTGATACATTTACAAAATATTATTATGTGGGAGGGGATAAAATATTTGCAACGTGACCAAGAATAATTTGCAGGGTACTAAATATTCGTGGATTGTGTAATGTTTAGTGGAAGCCACACCCTACTCTGCATATTGAAGGATTGTACTCTAACCTTGAAAACTGCAAACTTTAACCTCGTGTAAATATCTTTATTCACTTTGAGAAGAAGCATTTTGATGCAGAAAGAAGTACTTATTGTGTTTCCTTTACATGAAAATGGTGTTACCTGCAAGAGCATGAATGCAGGGAGCGTCCAATCTACATAGGTTTAGGGTGATAATAAGCATGTATCAACCCACCTGCATAGGTTTAGGGTGATAATAAGCATGTATCAACACATCTACATAGGTTTAGGGTGATAATAAGCATGTATCAACCCATCTGCATAGGTTTAGGGTGATAATAAGCATGTATCAACACATCTACATAGGTTTAGGGTGATAATAAGCATGTATGCACAACACATCTACATATGTTTAGGGTGATAATAAGCATGTATCAACCCATCTGCATAGGTTTAGGGTGATAATAAGCATGTATGCACAACACATCTACATAGGTTTAGGGTAATAATAAGGAAGTATCAACACATCTGCATAGGTTTAGGGTAATAATAAGCATGTATGTACAACACATCTGCATAGGTTTAGGGTGATAATAAGCATGTATGCACAACACATCTACATATGTTTAGGGTGATAATAAGCATGTATGCGCACAACATAGGTTTAGGGTGATAATAAGCATGTATCAACAATCTACATAGGTTTAGGGTAATAATAAGCATGTATGTATGCACAACACATCTACATAGGTTTAGGGTAATAATAAGCATGTATGCACAACACATCTGCATAGGTTTAGGGTGATAATAAGCATGTATGCACAACACATCTGCATAGGTTTAGGGTGATAATGAGCATGTATGCACAACACATCTGCATAGGTTTAGGGTGATAATAAGCATGTATGTACAACACATCTACATAGGTTTAGGGTGATAATAAGGATGTATCAACACATCTGCATAGGTTTAGGGTGATAATAATTATCTATGTACAACAAATATTAATCACCTTTTGAACATTGGTACTATATTTGGTGTGCTTCTAGGCAAAGAGGCTTGAAGTGTGTGTGTATGTGTGAGTGTGATGTGTGTATGTGTGAGTGTGATGTGTGTGCGTGCATGTGTGTGGCAGATGTGTATGTGTCAATCTATTTACTGATTACTTTTGTTCCCCCATAATCTCCGATTCTTCCTTGTTGTGTGTGATGAGGTGTAGGACTAATGTTGCTGCTGTGATGAGGTGTAGGACTAATGTTGCTGCTGTGCTGGTGTGATGAGGTGTAGGACTAATATTGCTGCTGTGTTGTGTGTGATGAGGTGTAGGACTAATGTTGCTGCTGTGCTGGTGTGATGAGGTGCAGGACTAATGTTGCTGCTATGTTGTGTGTGATGAGGTGCAAGACTAATGTTGCTGCTGTGTTGTGTGTGATGAGGTGCGGGACTAATGTTGCTGCTGTGTTGTGTGTGATGAGGTGCAGGACTAATGTTGCTGCTGTGTTGTGTGTGATGAGGTGCAGGACTAATGTTGCTGCTGTGTTGTGTGTGATGAGGTGCTGGACTAATGTTGCTGCTGTGTTGTGTGTGATGAGGTGTAGGACTAATGTTGCTGCTGTGTTGTGTGTGATGAGGTGCATGACTAATGTTGCTGCTGTGTTGTGTGTGATGAGGTGTAGGACTAATGTTGCTGCTGTGTTGTGTGTGATGAGGTGCAGGACTAATGTTGCTGCTGTGTTGTGTGTGATGAGGTGTAGGACTAATGTTGCTGCTGTGTTGTGTGTGATGAGGTGCAGGACTAATGTTGCTGATGTGTTGTGTGATGAGGTGCAGGACTAATGTTGCTGCTGTGTTGTGTGTGATGAGGTACAGGACTAATGTTGCTGCAGTGTTGTGTGTGATGAGGTGCAGACTAATGTTGCTGCTGTGTTGTGTGTGATGAGGTGCAGGACTAATGTTGCTGATGTGTTGTGTGTGATGAGGTGTAGGACTAATGTTGCTGCTGTGTTGTGTGTAATGAGGTGTAGGACTAATGTTGCTGCTGTGTTGTGTGTGATGAGGTGCAGGACTAATGTTGCTGCTGTGTTGTGTGTGATGAGGACTAATGTTGCTGCTGTGTTGTGTGTGATGAGGTGCAGGACTAATGTTGCTGCTGTGTTGTGTGTGATGAGGTGTAGGACTAATGTTGCTGCTGTGTTGTGTATGATGAGGTGCAGGACTTTTGTTGCTGCTGTGTTGTGTGTGATGAGGTGCAAGACTAATGTTGCTGCTGTGTGATGAGGTGCTAAACTAATGTTGCTGCTGTGTTGTGTGTGATGAGGTGCAGGACTAATGTTGCTGCTGTGTTGTGTGTGATGAGGTGCAGGACTAATGTTGCTGCTGTGTTGTGTGTGATGAGGTGCAGGACTAATGTTGCTGCTGTATTGTGTGTGATGAGGTGCAGGACTAATGTTGCTGCTGTGTTGTGTGTGATGAGGTGCAGGACTAATGTTGCTGCTGTGTTGTGTGTGATGAGGTGTAGGACTAATGTTGCTGCTGTGTTGTGTGTGATGAGGTGCAGGACTAATGTTGCTGCTGTGTTGTGTGTGATGAGGTGTAGGACTAATGTTGCTGCTGTGTTGTGTGTGATGAGGGGTAGGACTAATGTTGCTGCTGTGTTGTGTGTGATGAGGTGCATGACTAATGTTGCTGCTGTGTTGTGTGTGATGAGGTGTAGGACTAATGTTGCTGCTGTGTTGTGTGTGATGAGGTGCAGGATTAATGTTGTTGCGGTGTTGTGTGTGATGAGGTACAGGATAATGTTGCTGCTGTGTTGTGTGTGATGAGGTGCAGGACTAATGTTGCTGCTGTGTTGTGTGTGATGAGGTGCAGGACTAATGTTGCTGCTGTGTTGTGTGTGATGAGGTGCAGGACTAATGTTGCTGCTGTGTTGTGTGTGATGAGGTGTAGGACTAATGTTGCTGCTGTGTTGTGTGTGATGAGGTGCAGGACTAATGTTGCTGCTGTGTTGTGTGTGATGAGGTGCATGACTAATGTTGCTGCTGTGTTGTGTGTGATGAGGTGTAGGACTAATGTTGCTGCTGTGTTGTGTGTGATGAGGTGTAGGACTAATGTTGCTGCTGTGTTGTGTGTGATGAGGTGTAGGACTAATGTTGCTTCTGTGATGAGGTGCATGACTAATGTTGCTGCTGTGTTGTGTATGATGAGGTGTAGGACTAATGTTGCTGCTGTGTTGTGTGTGATGAGGTGCAGGACTAATGTTGCTGCTGTGTTGTGTGTGATGAGGTGTAGGACTAATGTTGCTGCTGTGTTGTGTGTGATGAGGTGCAGGACTAATGTTGCTGCTGTGTTGTGTGTGATGACGTGCAGGACTAATGTTGCTGCTGTGTTGTGTGTGACGAGGTGCAGGACTAATGTTGCTGCTGTGTTGTGTGTGATGAGGTGCAGGACTAATGTTGCTGCTGTGTTGTGTGTGATGAGGTGCAGGACTAATGTTGCTGCTGTGTTGTGTGTAATGAGGTGTAGGACTAATGTTGCTGCTGTGTTGTGTGTGACGAGGTGCAGGACTAATGTTGCTGCTGTGGTGTGTGTGATGAGGTGCAGGACTAATGTTGCTGCTGTGTTGTGTGTGATGAGGTGCAGGACTAATGTTGCTGCTATGTTGTGTGTGATGAGGTGCAGGACTAATGTTGCTGCTGTGTTGTGTGTGATGAGGTGCAGGACTAATGTTGCTGCTGTGTTGTGTGTGACGAGGTGTAGAACTAATGTTGCTGCTATGTTGCGTGTGGTGAGGTGCAGGACTAATGTTGCTGCTGTGTTGTGTGTGATGAGGTGCAGGACTAATGTTGCTGGTGTGATGAGGTGTAGGACTAATGTTGCTGCTGTGTTGTGTGTGATGAGGTGCAGGACTAATGTTGCTGCTGTGTTGTGTGTGATGAGGTGCAGGACTAATGTTGCTGCTGTGTTGTGTGTGATTAGGTATAGGACTAATGTTGCTGCTGTGTTGTGTGTGATGAGGTGTAGGACTAATGTTGCTGCTGTGTTGTGTGTGATGAGGTGTAGGACTAATGTTGCTGCTGTGTTGTGTGTGATGAGGTGCAGGACTAATGTTGCTGCTGTGTTGTGTGTGATGAGGTGCAGGACTAATGTTGCTGCTGTGTTGTGTGTGATGAGGTGTAGGACTAATGTTGCTGCTGTGTTGTGTGTGATGAGGTGCAGGACTAATGTTGCTGCTGTGTTGTGTGTGATGAGGTGCATGACTAATGTTGCTGCTGTGTTGTGTGTGATGAGGTGTAGGACTAATGTTGCTGCTGTGTTGTGTGTGATGAGGTGTAGGACTAATGTTGCTGCTGTGTTGTGTGTGATGAGGTGTAGGACTAATGTTGCTTCTGTGATGAGGTGCATGACTAATGTTGCTGCTGTGTTGTGTATGATGAGGTGTAGGACTAATGTTGCTGCTGTGTTGTGTGTGATGAGGTGCAGGACTAATGTTGCTGCTGTGTTGTGTGTGATGAGGTGTAGGACTAATGTTGCTGCTGTGTTGTGTGTGATGAGGTGCAGGACTAATGTTGCTGCTGTGTTGTGTGTGATGACGTGCAGGACTAATGTTGCTGCTGTGTTGTGTGTGACGAGGTGCAGGACTAATGTTGCTGCTGTGTTGTGTGTGATGAGGTGCAGGACTAATGTTGCTGCTGTGTTGTGTGTGATGAGGTGCAGGACTAATGTTGCTGCTGTGTTGTGTGTAATGAGGTGTAGGACTAATGTTGCTGCTGTGTTGTGTGTGACGAGGTGCAGGACTAATGTTGCTGCTGTGGTGTGTGTGATGAGGTGCAGGACTAATGTTGCTGCTGTGTTGTGTGTGATGAGGTGCAGGACTAATGTTGCTGCTATGTTGTGTGTGATGAGGTGCAGGACTAATGTTGCTGCTGTGTTGTGTGTGATGAGGTGCAGGACTAATGTTGCTGCTGTGTTGTGTGTGACGAGGTGTAGAACTAATGTTGCTGCTATGTTGCGTGTGGTGAGGTGCAGGACTAATGTTGCTGCTGTGTTGTGTGTGATGAGGTGCAGGACTAATGTTGCTGGTGTGATGAGGTGTAGGACTAATGTTGCTGCTGTGTTGTGTGTGATGAGGTGCAGGACTAATGTTGCTGCTGTGTTGTGTGTGATGAGGTGCAGGACTAATGTTGCTGCTGTGTTGTGTGTGATTAGGTATAGGACTAATGTTGCTGCTGTGTTGTGTGTGATGAGGTGTAGGACTAATGTTGCTGCTGTGTTGTGTGTGATGAGGTGTAGGACTAATGTTGCTTCTGTGATGAGGTGCAGGACTAATGTTGCTGCTGTGTTGTGTGTGATGAGGTGCAGGACTAATGTTGCTGCTGTGTTGTGTGTGATGAGGTGCAGGACTAATGTTGCTGCTGTGTTGTGTGTGATGAGGTGCAGGACTAATGTTGCTGCTGTGTTGTGTGTGACGAGGTGTAGAACTAATGTTGCTGCTGTGTTGTGTGTGATTAGGTGCAGGACTAATGTTGCTGCTGTGTTGTGTGTGATGAAGTGTAGGACTAATGTTGCTGCTGTGTTGTGTGTGATGGGGTGCAGGACTAATGTTGCTGCTGTGTTGTGTGTGATGAGGTGCCGGACTAATGTTGCTGCTGTGTTGTGTGTGATGAGGTGCAGGACTAATGTTGCTGCTGTGTTGTGTGTGATGAGGTGCAAGAGGTGCAGGGCTAATTTACTAGTTGTGGACTGAGTGATACTTCCTTTTTATTCCGGAAGAGATATTGATGATAAAACTGGTTTCAACCAACATGTTGAATGTTGATGCATGTTGGCCAAAATGTGGTTCTATCATTTTGAAGGTGATTGAAAGAGAAAGTTACCTCACTAATTTGCTAGTATATACATTTTCTTTCCATTTTATTATAATGCTTTTTTGGAAAATGCAAGAAGCTACTGATGGATCATGTCCAAACCAGCTGCCGAGAAGAGCTAGCCATGACCCACCTCATGACTGTCCTGGTGCTTGCTGGCTTGCAGCTGCTGCACATGTTCTTGTCATGCTTCAAGAAGTGATCTGGATGCTCAGCAGTTTCATAATAGCCTTTCTGGTTTCTCCTTAGAGCTGGCAGACCGAACTGAGGGATTCTACCTGCTGTCAAAACGGACCAACTGTAGAAATATTTTGTAGAGCTTTTGATGAATATTGGTGGGAAATTCTACGCAGATTATTTGAAACACGAGATGTACTGAAATAATTGTGTACTAGGTATCCTCAAGTCGAGAATCTCTAGGAGCTGGATCAAGTTTGAGTCTGCTTCAGAAGAGCTACTTGCGGGAAGCCACAGTTCAACTGACTGGCACCGGTAGCATACCAAGCTAGTTTGCATGCTTGCTCATACTGTACTACTGGTGATTTGTGATTGGTGTAGGTTCCAAGTGCAGCAGCCTGTGCGCCCTTTCAAGTCTCCCCACCTACACATACTCGCTGCACAGAGTGACAGTGTTCTCTACTGCACTGGTGAGTTGCTGAATGTACCACCATAAAGACACGTCCTGTTTGTGTAGCTGTTGCTGTTTACTTTAGTTGTTAAACAGGGACGGTATATCTTTAGCTGTTGCTATTTACTTTAGTTGTCAAGCAGGGATGGTATATCTTTAGCTTGTGTTGCTTTTGTTATCCAAAATAGCTAATGTAGCAGGGACCTTATGGCTTCAACCAGCAAGAAAATGAGTGTTTAATACCTAACGGTTGCTTAACAAAGCAGTGCCCATATGCGACACATTCAACTTCTCATAGATATGGATTGCCGAGTGTACATACCGGGCTAGCTAAAAGGGATTGCGAACGTTTGTAGCCGCCCCTCCAGTTGTAAGCCTCTCCAGTTGTAACTGCCCCTCCAGTTGTGACTGCCCCTCCAGTTGTAACTGCCCCTCCAGTTGTGACTGTCCCTCCAGTTGTGACTGCCCCTCCAGTTGTAACTGCCCCTCCAGTTGTGACTGTCCCTCCAGTTGTGACTGCCCCTCCAGTTGTAACTGCCCCTCCAGTTGTGACTGTCCCTCCAGTTGTGACTGCCCCTCCAGTTGTGACTGCCCCTGCAGTTGTGACTGCCCCTCCAGTTGTGACTGCCCCTCCAGTTGTGACTGCCCCTCCAGTTGTGACTGTCCGTCCCTCCAGTTGTGACTGCCCCTCCAGTTGTGACTGCCCCTCCAGTTGTGACTGCCCCTCCAGTTGTGACTGCCCCTCCAGTTGTAACTGCCCCCTCCAGTTCTAACTGCCACTCCAGTTGTGACTGTCCCTCCAGTTGTGACTGTCCCTCCAGTTGTGACTGCCCCTCCAGTTGTGACTGCCCCTCGACTGTCCCTCCAGTTGTGACTGCCCCTCCAGTTGTGACTGCCCCTCCAGTTGTAACTGCCTCTCCAGTTGTGACTGCCCCTCCAGTTGTGACTGCCCATCCAGTTGTGACTGCCCCTCCAGTTGTAACTGCCCCTCCAGTTGTAACTGCCCCCTCCAGTTGTAACTGCCCCTCCAGTTGTGACTGTCCCTCCAGTTGTGACTGCCCCTCCAGTTGTAACTCCCCCTCCAGTTGTGACTGCCCCTCCAGTTGTGACTGCCCATCCAGTTGTGACTGCCCATCCAGTTGTAACTGCCCCTCCAGTTGCAACTGTCCCTCCAGTTGCGACTGCCCCTCCAGTTGTAACTGCCCCTCCAGTTGCAACTGTCCCTCCAGTTGCGACTGCCCCTCCAGTTGTAACTGCCCCTCCAGTTGCAACTGTCCCTCCAGTTGCGACTGCCCCTCCAGTTGTAACTGCCCCTCCAGTTGTAACTGCCCCTCCAGTTGTAACTGCCCCTCGAGTTGTAACTGCCCCTCCAGTTGCAACTGTCCCTCCAGTTGCGACTGCCCCTCCAGTTGTGACTGCCCCTCCAGTTGTAACTGCCCCTCCAGTTGTAACTGCCCCTCCAGTTGTAACTGCCCCTCCAGTTGTAACTTCCCCTCGAGTTGTAACTGCCCCTCCAGTTGTGACGGGCTAGCTAAAAGGGATTGCGAATGTTTGTAGCCGCCCCTCCAGTTGTAAGCCTCTCCAGTTGTAACTGCCCCTCCAGTTGTAACTGCCCCTCCAGTTGTGACTGCCCCTCCAGTTGTAACTGCCCCTCAGTTGTAACTGCCCCTCCAGTTGTAAGCCTCTCCAGTTGTAACTGCCCCTCCAGTTGTAACTGCCCCTCCAGTTGTGACTGCCCCTCCAGTTGTAACTGCCCCTCCAGTTGTGACGGGCTAGCTAAAAGGGATTGCGAATGTTTGTAGCCGCCCCTCCAGTTGTAAGCCTCTCCAGTTGTAACTGCCCCTCCAGTTGTAACTGCCCCTCCAGTTGTGACTGCCCCTCCAGTTGTAACTGCCCCTCAGTTGTAACTGCCCCTCCAGTTGTAAGCCTCTCCAGTTGTAACTGCCCCTCCAGTTGTAACTGCCCCTCCAGTTGTGACTGCCCCTCCAGTTGTAACTGCCCCTCCAGTTGTAACCGCCCCTCCGGTTGGAACATTATATAGCTTGTCTCCACTGGTTATGGGAATCTCCCCTTCAACTGTAACCACACCTCCTCCAGCTATAACCACTTTTAAACTAGAACTCCTTTCCCTCCATTAGAAGCAAATATTACAAGCTGCAGTTTGGTGGAATCGGCTCCATTTGAAGGGAGCAAACAAAAGCTACGTTGGCTACTGTAGGTTAGCAAAACTTGCAGCAGAGAAATCCATCCAGGAATGCCTCCTTCCTCTAAGGGTTAGGAATCCAAGAGTGTTTCTAGGGAGGCACAGTTGTCTGTAGCCTTCTCCAGCAGAAGAGCGTCCAGAAATGGTAAGATTAGCCACCATAGGACTGCACAGTATGGGTTTGCCTGCATGGACTGCAGACCCCTGTGGGTGCCCACACAGAATATCTTGCGGGGCGGATGCGCGTGCAACTTTAGAATTTATTGTGGGTGTGGGATAGGTGCGGGGGTAATTTCTGTGGGGAAGGGTGGGGGGAGGGGGGGGGGGGGGGAATTATTCCTGCATATATATTTTGTCCCCACATTTTTTTTATCCTTTATTTGTAATTTTTCTGCATATTATTGGATCATATTATTCATTTCACCTCAACATTAACTACTGCCAACACTGGGCAGCCACATTAACTACTGCCAACACTGGGCAAGACACTAGGCAGACCAATAGCCACATTAACTACTGCCAACACTGGGCAAGACACTAGGCAGACCAATAGCCACATTAACTACTGCCAACACTGGGCAAGACACTAGGCAGACCAGTAGCCACATTAACTACTGCCAACACTGGGGCAAAATACTAGGCAGGCCAATAGCCACATTAACTACTGCCAACACTGGGGCAAAACACTAGGCAGGCCAATAGCCACATTAACTACTGCCAACACTGGGCAAGACACTAGGCAGACCAATAGCCACATTAACTACTGCCAACACTGGGGCAAGACACTAGGCAGACCAATAGCCACATTAACTACTGCCAACACTGGGGCAAAACACTAGGCAGGCCAATAGCCACATTAACTACTGCCAACACTGGGGCAAAACACTAGGCAGGCCAATAGCCACATTAACTACTGCCAACACTGGGCAAGACACTAGGCAGGCCAATAGCCACATCAACTACTGCCAACACTGGGGCAAAACACTAGGCAGACCAATAGCCACATTAACTACTGCCAACACTGGGGCAAAACACTAGGCAGGCCAATAGCCACATTAACTACTGCCAACACTGGGACAAAACACTAGGCAGGCCAATAGCCACATTAACTACTGCCAACACTGGGGCAAAACACTAGGCAGGCCAATAGCCACATTAACTACTGCCAACACTGGGGCAAAACACTAGGCAGGCCAATAGCCACATTAACTACTGCCAACACTGGGGCAAAACACTAGGCAGGCCAATAGCCACATTAACTACTGCGGCAAAACACTAGGCAGGCCAATAGCCACATTAACTACTGCCAACACTGGGGCAAAACACTAGGCAGGCCAATAGGCACTGCCAACACTGGGACAAAACACTAGGCAGGCCAATAGCCACATTAACTACTGCCAACACTGGGGCAAAACACTAGGCAGGCCAATAGCCACATTAACTACTGCCAACACTGGGCAAGACACTAGGCAGGCCAATAGCCACATCAACTACTGCCAACACTGGGGCAAAACACTAGGCAGACCAATAGCCACATTAACTACTGCCAACACTGGGGCAAAACACTAGGCAGGCCAATAGCCACATTAACTACTGCCAACACTGGGACAAAACACTAGGCAGGCCAATAGCCACATTAACTACTGCCAACACTGGGCAAGACACTAGGCAGGCCAATAGCCACATCAACTACTGCCAACACTGGGACAAAACACTAGGCAGACCAATGGCCACATTAACTACTGCCAACACTGGGGCAAAACACTAGGCAGGCCAATAGCCACATTAACTACTGCCAACACTGGGGCAAAACACTAGGCAGGCCAATAGCCACATTAACTACTGCCAACACTGGGGCAAAACACTAGGCAGACCAATAGCCACATTAACTACTGCCAACACTGGGGACAAAACACTAGGCAGGCCAATAGCCACATTAACTACTGCCAACACTGGGGCAAAACACTAGGCAGGCCAATAGCCACATTAACTACTGCCAACACTGGGGGAAAACACTAGGCAGGCCAATAGCCACATTAACTACTGCCAACACTGGGACAAAACACTAGGCAGGCCAATAGCCACATTAACTACTGCCAACACTGGGACAAAATACTAGGCAGACCAATAGCCACATTAACTACTGCCAACACTCACTGGGGCAAAACACTAGGCAGGCCAATAGCCACATTAACTACTGCCAACACTCACTGGGGCAAAACACTAGGCAGGCCAATAGCCACACTAACTACTGCCAGGTGTGTTCCTGTTGTTAGGTGTGTTCCTGTTGCTAGGTGTGTTCCTGTTGCTAGGCACCTGTCACTAAAGTTACTTTTGTTCATGCTAAGTTTATTGCTGTTGCTTAATATGTTTGTGTGTTTGTGTGTTTGTTGATTTTGTTTGGCTGGAATGTAACTTATTTTTTTGTGTGTTCACAATTTTTGAGTGCGTCTGCTGTGGTTGCTTAGGCTTGTTGTGCTTACTACACTGCTCTATGTGTCTTGACGATGCAGAGGTCCAAGGATCCCTCGTTGCTTGCCGCTGCTTTGAAGAGCGTCTCATTGGTCATGGCCACATTAGACAAGGACGCAGTCCAGTCACTCATAAAACACTTCAGGTTAGTGGGCTATCTGAGAACTGTTGTTGTTGTTGTTGTTGTATGTAATCAAGCGTATGTGTTTATATGCACTCTGCATGCATGTGTATGATAGAGGGCATAATTATTTTTAGTATGTATATACAATACTGGTATACATGTATATGTAGAGGGTACTCGCGAAGCCACAGGAAGGAGTGCATCCTTTTTGTTGCTCAAAACTGATCTATTTTTGAAAACCTAGAATAGCAATCATTGCAAGTAACTAATGCAATAGAGTATGGCTAGAGGCAGCCTTGAATCGATGACAGCGCTTTCCTCTGCAAATTTTCAACATTACAGTAACTTAAGGCATCTTTCTCTAATTTCTCTAATAGATCAGAGATAGAGGTAGCCGCGCTAGAAAAAATCTTGCTTTATGCAAGCTCTCTAACGTAGCTGAAGTAGTTTGTTGGAAATGCTATCGTGTTGAGTAACTAGTAAGCTATTGTCAGGAATGTTGAAAACACATGCACAGGTATATCCCTAAACAAAATGGTCGATGCAATAGTGGCTTGCAAGAGGGGAAAAAAATGGATTTTTTTAAAACCTAATACCATCTCCTGGTCATGCGGATCTATAATATAGTTGTGGGTCGACTTTTGGTAGTTTTCAAGTGTATAGAGGACACAGAGAGATAGCTTTATAATTGATTTTCTCGATAATCAACTCAAATTTGCTCATGCGACATTGTTGTTAGATGCTCTTGTCTTCATATATATATATATATATATATATATATATACATATATATATATATAAATAATATATATACATAATATATATACATAATATATATATACATATATATACATAATATATATATACATATATATACATAATATATATATACATATATATATATAAATAATATATATATATATACATATATATATACATAATATATATATACATATATATACATAATATATATACATATATATATACATAATATATATACATATATATATACATAATATATATACATATATATATACATTATATATATATACATATATATACATATATATGCATAATATATATATACATACATAATATATATACATAATATATATACATACATAATATAATTATATACATAATAAATATTTACTATAGAACGTCGAGTGAAAAATTGAAGTTAATATATATATGTTAGTTTGATCAAGGGAACCATCGCACTTTTTTCTGACCTATTTCACTGCAAAAGAACTCCTGGGACACTGGGACACCATTTTGAAGTCTGGCAGCTGTCACGGTAGCTGAAGAGATATACTGTACAACGCTTGTTTTTCTAGGAGCTAAATTATTGGAGGATTTCAAAAATTATTTCGTGCAATAATTTTCACCTTCTTAATAATTGGAGGGAAAAATTGTTTGCGTTTAGGAACAAGTCTGCGAAAACCTCGAAATTTTAGCTCCTCGCGGGTGAAAAAGAGGGGGGCTATACGATATAGTCATCTCAGTCCAATAAAAGAACAAAGGTTCACACCAATTCTACGTAATTATGGCTCTGTCTACTTCATGCGTGTGTGGTTCGTCATGGTGACCCTTCACAAACGAAACGGCTAACAGTTGTCGGACATCGCATAACTTCTTCAACAAGGTAGTAATCAAAATTATAATGTGTTGGATGGCAGGTAAGTGGCGGGGATTTCTATGAATACGTTTTGTTACATGATAAAATTTGCTTACCCTAGTTACCAATGTTTAATTACCTTGGCATCCTGGTGGTGAATGCTGCTGCTATGAACCTCTCGCATGCCTTTGTGGCGTTTCACTTGCCATCACGATAGCTGCAAGTCATGTACCTATGGAGGCGTCCAGCCAGCCAGCTCTCTGTAGCAGTGGGTGTGGCCCTACTTGCATGTTTCACTGAGCATTTGCAAACTAAACGTGAGCACTTGGTGTACAGGACTCCCCCACCAGGGAATGTATGTGCAGAGTTAATTTAGGATTTAATGTAAGGGGAGGGAGGTTGGGGGGAGGTGGGGGGGGGGGGGGGGGGGGGGTAAATCTGGCAGATGTGTGGGAATTTATCAATTACGCGGGATGCGGATAGGCAGGGAAAACCAGATGTAAGGGTTGGCAAATGTCACCTACCCTCCCCTCAAAAAATAGCAACAATAACAACAAAATTAATAACAATAACAGAATATTATCTGTCTTAACCTCTGCAGCCATGAATTAGCAAATGCAGCAGGTGAGTAGTTCTCAGCAGGCATAGGAAGGGTTAGGGGGAGTTCTGTCTCTGTCCCCTGTGCCAATTAAAACTTCCTTGACTATGTCCATACATTTTGTAAGTTTGATGGTGTAGTAGCAATCCTGTGGTTGATCAAATATAAGATGTACGCAGCCAAATTACTGCTATTCCTCTCTCTCTCTTTCTCTTTTTCTCTTCTTCTCTCTCTCCTCTTTCTCTTTCTCTTTCTCTTTTGCTCTCTCTTTCTCTCTTTCTCTCTCTCTTTCTCTCTCTCTCTTCTTCTCTCTCTTCTTCTCTCTTTCTCTCTCTCTCTCTCTATATATATACAGTCAGATATATTCAGAAGATGTACGGGTCCTAGAGGTTCTAGTGGAGCAATTGGTTCCCCTTTCATTATCCTCGGCAAAAGTGGAGACTAAAAGGTAATTTGTAATACACCAGTGCCCCAGCAATGGCAGGAACAAAACAAAAGTAAGAAATGAAAAAAGAGAACTAATTAATAAGTATCCTCCAAAAATCACTGTTTAGACATATCCAGTAAACATATCCAGTAAGCTCATAGCTGCACTGGACTTAATTCCTGTTCATATGTAGAGAGTATTCCGGTGACGAGTTTTCTGGTGCAGTGCACAAATGCTGCAAATTATCTGCTCTTCCAGGAGGTCAGTGTTGTGTCTATTTGGGTTGTAGATGTACGCTCACTGTTGTTGTTGTTTGTTTGTTTGTTGTAGTGCTTGTTAAAGGAGATTGTGAGTTGATGACTGTGATTTTGAATATACTGACCAAGATTACTGACCCGCACTTGATGATAGGTATGCTCCAGAGTGGGTGGTCCCACTCCATGGTGTGATACACACTCGTGTGTTGCGTGCAGCGATGGATATATAACTTGGTGATGATGGCCTTTTTTTCCTTTTTCAATTAGCCTTGGTGGAAAGCATGACAACCCTTTCCAGCTTTTTAGGTAAGTGGTTGACAAACTGGTAGCTGTACTACATAGAGATATTTCAAGCTGTTGAATATTCATGATTTTCAATCTTAATCTGCGAACAGATATGAAGAGCAGTGGAGGTTGTTGTGGCTTACTCTGTGTTACACGATCAACAAAATATTCCTTATTTCCGCAGATACTTTTGTTAGTGTTAGTGTTGCGTTGGTCTCTTTTTGTTGGTCTCCTTTTGCAAATATTTAACACCTCATTAAAAAAAAAGATCCCTCTATCCAGTACTTGATAATAAATTTGCTTCCCGAGGGTACAGGGGTGCCTTACAGTAGATCCTTTACTCTGAAATCCCTTTACCTCATATTGTTTTACCACACGCAGGCTTAAAAAACAAACAGATACACACTCGTGGTGGTACACGTTGACCTGAAGGTTAAAAGGTCGGTAGTACACATTGACTTGAAGGTTAAAGTTTGAATTTTGGCGTGAAGAGTGTCAAAACAAACAAACAAACAAAAAGCTGTACATACCTAACAAGTTCAGGTTCAAAGGTTGATTCTTGGCAGGAGGTCAGGGTTCTGTTTGAATCCCTGTTTATGCTTATGACGGCTCATGGTTACCATAATGGAGGGATTTAAAGGGTTAATAATATTCATTGTTTTTATAGATGTTTCTAATGCACGAAATTTGTCTCCTCTTCTACGTCCTCTGAGCATGTGCAACAGAAGTTGATCTTTGAACTTTATTGCCCTCAGTATTTGATTAGTCCCTAGATTTCATAATGGAGTCGAACGAATAGCTACATACAACAACTACATAGCAGAGTAATGGAGACCAGAGTGGTTAGTCCAGCAGCAGCTATCAGAGTAATGGAGACCAGAGTGGCTAGCCAAGCAGCAGCTAGCAGAGTAATGGAGACCAGAGTGGCTAGCCCAGCAGCAGCTAGCAGAGTAATGGAGACCAGAGGGGTTAGCCCAGCAGCAGCTAGCAGAGTAATGGAGACCAGAATAGCTATCCCACCAGTAGCTAGCAGAGTAATGGAGACCAGAGTAGCTAGTCCAGCAGCAGCTAGCAGAATAATGGAGACCAGAGTAACTAGCCAAGCAGCAGCTATCAGAGTAATGTAGCTAGTCCAGCAGCAGCTATCAGAGTAATGTAGCTAGTCCAGCAGCAGCTATCAGAGTAATGGAGACCAGAGTGGCTAGCCCAGCAGCAGCTAGCAGAATAATGGAGACCAGAGTAGCTAGTCCAGCAGCAGCTAGCAGAGTAATGGAGACCAGAGTAGCTAGTCCAGCAGCAGCTAGCAGAGTAATGGAGACAAGAATAACTAGCCATCCAAGCAGCAGCTAGCAGAGTAATGGAGACCAGAGTAGCTACTCATCCAAGTAGCAGCTAGCAGAGTAATGGAGACCAGAGTAGCTACTCATCCAAGCAGCAGCTAGCAGAGTAATGGAGACCAGAGTAGCTACTCATCCAAGCAGCAGCTAGCAGAATAATGGAGACCAGAGTAGCTAGTCCAGCAGCAGCTATCAGAGTAATGGAGGACCAGAGTAGCTAGTCCAGCAGCTAGCAGAGTAATGGAGACCAGAGTAGCTAGCCAAGCAGAGTAATGGAGACCAGAGTAGCTAGTCCAGCAGCAGCTAGCAGAGTAATGGAGACCAGAGTGGCTAGCCTAGCAGAGTAATGGAGACCAGAGTAGCTAGCTCAGCAGCAGCTAGCAGAGTAATGGAGACCAGAGTGGCTAGCCCAGCAGCAGCTAGCAGAGTAATGGAGACCAGAGTAGCTACTCATCCAAGCAGCAGCTAGAATAATTATGGAGGTGCGAGTTCCTTCGTGTCATATGTGGGCAACTTTGCTGACTAGTCACTTGCTTTAGCATCCACAAAATATGTTCCCATCATCTTTATAGCTTTTGAGACGATCTCTACAAAGACACCAAATTAATGCACCTTCGAAGTTTCTCTTGTGGTATGGTGGGTGACCTACATGCACATATGGTTGGTCAGTCGGGCATACAATACGTACAGCTGCTGTGTGAAAGCAACTTACCCTCTCAACTACACGTGAGGGTTTGCTTCACTCTCCAGCTATGTTAGAGTTATAGACTATGCATGTTGTTATACAGTTCCCAGGCACGTGAGGGAGAACTACTGTGGCATAAACATGAGAGCTGTTTGGTCCATTTATCAAGCACATTTTAAACCCTCTTTCACAGACAATCGTGCTGCAATTTCTTCGAAGTTCCTTGCTCTGTTTTCTCACAGTGATGCTCAGCTGCGACTAGCTCTGAGGTATGGAATATTTAAATCTTAAAAAAAATTTTTTTTTACATCACACATGCAATAGGATTTAATTTAGAATGTATATTATAATAAGTACTAGCACATTTCATCCAATAGAAAATGCCCCCCATGAGTGGCAGCTGCCCATGCCTCATGAGTGGCAGCTGCCCATGCCCCATGAGTGGCAGCTTCCCATGCCCCATGAGTGGCAGCTGCCCATGCCCCATGAGTGGCAGCTTTCCATGCCCCATGAGTGGCAGCTTTCCATGCCCCATGAGTGGCAGCTTCCCATGCCCCATGAGTGGCAGCTGCCCATGCCCCATGAGTGGCAGCTGCCCTTGAGTGGCTATGCATGTGTTGTATGCTATTACTAATATAAGCCCCTCGTTGACCAAAGAACAACTTCAAACAGAATTGCCGTAACAGTTGCTCGCCATTTAATGTGACCACGTTCGTGTGGTACGTACGCAGAGCTCAAGAGGATTATTGGAGTTAGGTGGGTAGAAAATCAAAGGAATGATTTGATATGCCTCCGAACTGAAAGAGTGGATGAATCCGAAGATGGAAAGTTCAATTGCAAGGCACACCAGTTCTGTGTCCTCTGATCGTATATGTGTATCTATGTATATATGTAGCTATATATATATATATATATATATATATGTATCTATATGCATATGTAGCTATATGTATATATGTAGCTATATATATGTAGCTATATATATATATGTAGCTATATATATGTAGCTATATATATCTATATGTAGCTATATATATATCTATATGTAGCTATATATCTATCTATATGTAGCTATATATATGTATATATATGTAACTACATGTATATATATATATATGTAGCTATATATATGTGTATCTATATATATATATATAGCTACATATATATATAGCTATATATATATATATAGCTATATATATATATGTAGCTATATATATGTAGCTGTATCTATAATTATATATATATATATATATGTAGCTATATATATGTATATATATAATATATATTTATGTGAGTAACTCTAGAGTGACAGTTTGGTCGTATGTGACCAAAAGTTGCAGGTACGAGAAAAGTCTCCGAAACAGAACTTAAGCTAGACAATAGGCCGAGAAGCCAGACGATGAACGAATTACTGAGTTGATAGCTTACTAAAGCTCTCCATTTTTGATCTGAATATAAAAAGATTTTCCAGTATTTACTTATGGCTCCTCACCGGCTGATTGCTCTGCCATATTCCTCACCATCTCTCATGTTTGATTGCTCTACCATATTCCTCACCAGCCCTCATGTTTGATTACTCTACCATATTCCTCACCAGCCCTCATGTTTGATTACTCTACCATATTCCTCACCATCTCTCATGTTTGATTACTCTACCATATTCCTCACCATCTCTCATGTTTGATTGCTCTGCCATATTCCTCACCATCTCTCATGTTTGATTGCTCTGCCATATTCCTCACCATCTCTCATGTTTGATTGCTCTGCCATATTCCTCACCAGCTCTCATGTTTGATTGCTCTACCATATTCCTCACCAGCTCTCATGTTTGATTGCTCTACCATATTCCTCACCAGCCCTCATGTTTGATTACTCTACCATATTCCTCACCAGCCCTCATGTTTGATTACTCTACCATATTCCTCACCATCTCTCATGTTTGATTACTCTACCATATTCCTCACCATCTCTCATGTTTGATTGCTCTGCCATATTCCTCACCATCTCTCATGTTTGATTGCTCTGCCATATTCCTCACCATCTCTCATGTTTGATTACTCTACCATATTCCTCACCATCTCTCATGTTTGATTACTCTACCATATTCCTCACCATCTCTCATGTTTGATTACTCTACCATATTCCTCACCATCTCTCATGTTTGATTACTCTACCATATTCCTCACCATCTCTCATGTTTGATTACTCTACCATATTCCTCACCTGCTCTCATGTTTGATTACTCTACCATATTCCTCACCAACTCTCATGTTTGATTACTCTACCATATTCCTCACCATCTCTCATGTTTGATTGCTCTGCTATATTCCTCACCATCTCTCATGTTTGATTGCTCTGCTCACCAACTCTCATGTTTGATTGCTCTGCCATATTCCTCACCAACTCTCATGTTTGATTGCTCTACCATATTCCTCACCATCTCTCATGTTTGATTGCTCTGCCATATTCCTCACCATCTCTCATGTTTGATTGCTCTGCCATATTCTTCACCATCTCTCATGTTTGATTGCTCTGCCATATTCCTCACCATCTCTCATGTTTGATTGCTCTGCCATATTCCTCACCATCTCTCATGTTTGATTGCTCTACCATATTCCTCACCATCTCTCATGTTTGATTACTCTACCATATTCCTCACCATCTCTCATGTTTGATTGCTCTACCATATTCCTCACCATCTCTCATGTTTGATTGCTCTGCCATATTCCTCACCATCTCTCATGTTTGATTGCTCTGCCATATTCCTCACCATCTCTCATGTTTGATTACTCTACCATATTCCTCACCATCTCTCATGTTTGATTGCTCTACCATATTCCTCACCATCTCTCATGTTTGATTGCTCTACCATATTCCTCACCAGCTCTCATGTTTGATTGCTCTGCCATATTCCTCACCAGCCCTCATGTTTGATTGCTCTGCCATATTCCTCACCATCTCTCATGTTTGATTACTCTACCATATTCCTCACCAGCCCCCATCTTTGATTGCTCTGCCATATTCCTCACCAGCCCTCATGTTTGATTGCTCTCCCATATTCCTCACCATCTCTCATGTTTGATTGCTCTACCATATTCCTCACCAGCTCTCATGTTTGATTGCTCTGCCATATTCCTCACCAGCTCTCATGTTTGATTGCTCTACCATATTCCTCACCAGCCCTCATGTTTGATTGCTCTACCATATTCCTCACCATCTCTCATGTTTGATTGCTCTGCCATATTCCTCACCAACTCTCATGTTTGATTACTCTACCATATTCCTCACCATCTCTCATGTTTGATTACTCTACCATATTCCTCACTGGCTCTCATGTTTGATTGCTCTACCATATTCCTCACCATCTCTCATGTTTGATTACTCTACCATATTCCTCACCGGCTCTCATGTTTGATTGCTCTACCACATTCCTCACCAACTCTCATGTTTGATTGCTCTGCCATATTCCTCACCATCTCTCATGTTTGATTACTCTACCATATTCCTCACCATCTCTCATGTTTGATTGCTCTGCCATATTCCTCACCAGCTCTCATATTCGATTGCTGTTTCCTGAAGCCGACCCTCCCATAGAGATTGCTCAGTTGGAGAGTCATCCGGTCATTGCCAAGTTGAAGGAGATGTTTTCCAATGCAGCTAAAGATAAGGACACTGGGTATGACTTGTTAATTATGTAATTGATTAATTATTTTATTTACTTACATATTTTATATCAATCCATACACAGGCTATCTATTATCTATTATCTATCTATCTATCTATTATCTATCTATTATCTAGTATCTATCTAGTATCTATCTATTATCTATTATTCTATTATCCATCTATCTCTATCTATTTATCTATCTATTATCTATTATTCTATTATCCATCTATCTCTATCTATTTATTATCTGTCTATCTATTAACTATGATCTATCTATCTGTAATCTATTATCTAGTATTATATAACTGATTATTCAATATTAAAAAAATCGTCAACAATTCTGTTTGTTTGCTTGTTATAATTATATATAATTTTTTCTTCCTTTTATTGTTTCTTGACTTTTGTGTTTCTTGTTGTTGTTGTTGTTTCTTTTTTGTTTGTTTATTTTGGGAGAGAGAGAGTTCACACATGCAGAATCACCATGGCAACACATACATGCATACATGCCCAGTATAGCCATAAACTTTCCCAGGATATTGGTTATTCCAGGATTCCTGTAATTGGGCCTATCCCTAGTGAGGGTGACTGATTATACAGCAATGGATACTAGGATAGGTTGGGACTGTCTCTGGATGTCCCTAGTGACTATATAGCGTGGATACCAGGATAGGTTGGGACTGTCTCTGGACGTCCCTAGTGATGATGACTACATGTCATGGATCTTGGAATAAGTGTTTTGGATAGAGTTAGGAGTTTTCTAGGGCTAAGGGTCTTCTAGGGTAGGGACTGGGGCATTATTATATGGCTTCTAGAATTAGAACCAGGGCTTATGAAGGGTATTCTAGAGCTACCGGGACATCCCAAGCATCCCTGGAATCCATGGGTAACCTAAACGTAGGAAAGGTTGTGGCTGTATTGGACATCCTCACAGGCTATATTGAAATAGTCTGATTTTCATGGAATTATTTCAACCTGTACTGTACCTGCAGCTAAGCAAGGGGGGGGACAATGTTGAATCTAAAGATGGGGGGAGCTGGCAAACCTGAACAGTGCATAGGACCCCCTTTCTGCCCCCCTTCTGCCCCCCTGAATGTGGGGGGAGGTGGCAAGACTTGAGCAGTGCATAGGACCCCCTTTCTGCCCCCCTGAATGAGGCTCTGCGTGCCTGTTTGTAGAAGTGCTATATTATGTAATGTAATCAATGTTTCCCCCCCCCCCCACCCCTCCTCCCTCCCTGTGTGTGTGTAGACTTCAAGTTTTCGCAATTGTCACTTTGGGAAATATCGCCAGGTTAGTCATAGTGCATGTTACAAGCTAAATTTATATTAATTGACTTTTGAAGTGAAGATTATCAATTTTTCCTTTTTTTCTTCAACATTCAGTACTATAATCTTAGACCTACTACTACAGTACTATATTCATAGACCTAGTACTACAGTACTATATTCATAGACCTACTACTAGACCTACTACTAGAATATACTAACAGTACTATATTCTTAGACCTAGTACAGTACTTGTTCTTAGACCTACTATATACTAGACTACTACAGTACTACAGTACTATAATTATTCTTAGACCTAGTACTACAGAACTTGTTCTTAGACCTACTACTACAGTACTATATTCTTAGACCTACTACCTACTACTACAGTACTATATTCTTTGACCTAGTACTACAGCACTATATTCTAAGACCTGCTACTACAGCACTATATTCATAGACCTAGTACTACAGTAGTATATTCTTAGACCTACTACTACAATAGACCTAGGACTACAGTACTATATTCATAGACCTAGTACTATAGTACTATATTCATAGACCTAGTACTACAGTAGTATATTCTTAGACCTAGTACTACAGCACTATATTCATAGACCTACTACTACAGCACTATATTCTTAGACCTACTTCTACAGTACTATATTCATAGACCTAGTACTACAGTACTATATTCATAGACCTAGTACTACAGTACTATATTCATAGACCTAGTACTACAGCACTATATTCATAGACCTAGTACTACAGCACTATATTCTTAGACCTACTACTACAGTACTATATTCATAGACCTAGAACTATGTACAGTACTATATTCATAGACCTAGTACTACAGCACTATATTCATAGACCTAGTACTACAGCACTATATTCTTAGACCTACTTCTACAGTACTATATTCATAGACCTAGACTACAGTACTATATTCATAGACCTAGTACTATAGTACTATATTCATAGACCTAGTACTACAGTAGTATATTCTTAGACCTACTACTACAGTACTATATTCATAGACCTAGAACTATGTACAGTACTATATTGATAGACCTAGTACTACAGTACTATATTCATAGACCTAGTACTACAGCACTATATTCATAGACCTAGTACTACAGCACTATATTCATAGACCTAGTACTACAGCACTATATTCATAGACCTAGTACTACAGTACTATATTCATAGACCTAGTACTACAGAGACCTACTACTACAGCACTATATTCATAGACCTAGTACTACAGTACTATATTCATAGACCTAGTACTACAGCACTATATTCATAGACCTAGTACTACAGCACTATATTCATAGACCTACTACTACAGTACTATATTCATTGAATGCAGTACTATATTCATAGACCTAGTACTGCAGTACTATATTCATAGACCTACTACTGCAGTACTATATTCATAGACCTAGTACTGCAGTACTATATTCATAGACCTAGTACTGCAGCGCTATATTCATAGACCTAGTACTGCAGTGCTATATTCATAGACCTAGTACTACAGTGCTATATTCATAGACCTACTACTACAGTACTATATTCATAGACCTAGTACTGCAGCACTATATTCATAGACCTACTACTACAGCGCTATATTCATAGACCTAGTACTACAGTGCTATATTCATAGACCGACTACTACAGTACTATATTCATAGACCTAGTACTACAGTGCTATATTCTTAGACCTAGTGCTACAGTACTATATTCATAGACCTAGTACTGCAGCACTATATTCTTAGACCTAGTACTATATTCATAGATGCAGCACTATATTCTTAGACCTAGTACTACAGTACTATATTCTTAGACCTACTACTACAGTACTATATTCTTAGACCTAGTACTACAGTACTATATTCATAGACCTAGTACTATAGTACTATATTCATAGACCTAGTACTACAGTAGTATATTCTTAGACCTACTACTATAGTACTATATTCATAGACCTAGTACTACAGCACTATATTCATAGACCTAGTACTACAGTACTACATGTATATTCTTAGACCTACTACTACAGTACTATATTCATAGACCTAGTACTACAGCGCTATATTCATAGACCTACTACTACAGCACTATATTCATAGACCTACTACTACAGTGCTATATTCATAGACCTACTACTACAGTGCTATATTCATAGACCTACTACTACAGTGCTATATTCATAGACCTACTACTACAGCACTATATTCATAGACCTACTACTACAGCACTATATTCATAGACCTACTTCTACAGTACTATATTCATAGACCTAGTACTACAGTACTATATTCATAGACCTAGTACTACAGTACTATATTCATAGACCTAGTACTGCAGCGCTATATTCATAGACCTAGTACTGCAGTGCTATATTCATAGACCTAGTACTACAGTGCTATATTCATAGACCTACTACTACAGTGCTATATTCATAGACCTACTACTACAGCACTATATTCTTAGACCTACTACTACAGTGCTATATTCATAGACCTACTACTACAGTGCTATATTCATAGACCTACTACTACAGTACTATATTCATAGATCTACTACTACAGTGCTATATTCTTAGACCTACTACTACAGCACTATATTCTTAGACCTACTACTACAGTACTATATTCATAGATCTACTACTACAGTGCTATATTCATAGACCTACTACTACAGCACTATATTCTTAGACCTACTACTACAGTGCTATATTCATAGACCTACTACTACAGCACTATATTCTTAGATACAGTGCTATATTCATAGACCTACTACTACAGCACTATATTCTTAGACCTACTACTACAGTACTATATTCATAGACCTACTACTACAGCACTATATTCATAGACCTACTACTACAGTGCTATGATCTAGTGCATGCTACATACTTAATTAAGAAGTAACACAACCCCCTCCCTCCCTCCTATAGCTCTAATTATAATGGAGCATTAGCTCTCCATTAATTCCTTTAATTCGACTTCAAGTGAGTGTGCAAGTAGGTGTTGGCATGGTAACACTGCGGGTTTGCATCAGCAGCAAGCAAATAGATTGGGAGACATCTGTATTGCTCTGAGCAATGCTGGAGAATTACACAGTTATCGATGTTGCAGGTGCCATCCTTATTCAGGGCCTTCTACCCAGCTATATATAACTCAGGTTTTGGTTATGTGTAAACACTCTCAATCCATACCAGATTAGCTGACACCTGTGAATTAGGTGGATTACAATCTGGATTAAGTTGAGGCATATAGCTCAACAGTGAGCAAGGCTATAGACATGCTCAACAGTGCCTGTTATAAGCAAGGCTATAGATATGCTCAACAGTGCCTGTTATAAGCAAGGCTATAACATGCTCAACAGTGCCTGTTATAAGCAAGGCTATAGACATGCTCAACAGTGCCTGTTATAAGCAAGGCTACAGACATGTGGTAGGGTCTGAGAAAAGGGACCGATCGTGCAGAATAATCAAATTGTTCAAACCAGAAGGGTGATTTTCAGCTCACTTCATAAAATGCAATCCGAAGATTTATCTTTAATCACCCACCTGCTGGGCTCCCAATGAATGAGGACCCAGTCACCCACCGCTGGGCTCCCCATGAATGAGGACCTAGTCATCCACCTACTGGGCTCCCCATCAAGACCTAGTCACCAACCTACTGGGCTCCCCATGAATGAGGACCTAGTCATCCACCTACTGGGCTCCCCATGAATGAGGACCACCTACTGGGCTCCCCATGAATGAGGACCACCTACTGGGCTCCCCATGAATGAGGACCTAGTCATCCACCTACTGGGCTCCCCATCAAGACCTAGTCACCAACCTACTGGGCTCCCCATGAATGAGGACCTAGTCATCCACCTACTGGGCTCCCCATGAATGAACCACCTACTGGGCTCCCCATGAATGAGAACCTAGTCGCCCACCTACTGGGCTCCCCATGAATGAGAACCTAGTCACCCACCTACTGGGCTCCCCATGAATGAAGACCTAGTCATCCACCTACTGGGCTCCCCATGAATGAGAACCTAGTCGCCCACCTACTGGGCTCCCCATGAATGAGGACCTACTCACCACCTACTGGGCTCCCCATGAATGAGGACCACCTACTGGGCTCCCCATGAATGAGGACCACCTACTGGGCTCCCCATGAATGAGGACCACCTACTGGGCTCCCCATGAATGAGGACCTAGTCACCACCTACTGGGCTCCCCATGAATGAGAACCTAGTACCCACCAGCTAGAACCCCCCCCCCCCCCCCCCCCCCTGTATGCTGGTTTCCCATGACAACACAAAATGCAATGATCTTACACCTCAGTACTAACCATCTCAAATTCATTCACCCTGATAAAGACAAAAGCACTCCGGCAAAACTTTGGCATTTAAAACCAATTTTAGCTGATTAAAAAAAGAAGCCGCAGCTAAGCATCAGTAGAGAGCATTAATTAGGCACAACTTGGGGAAATCTGTCATGGGAATTGATTACGAATACAAGTTAACTATTTTCTACCACATAAGAGACACCATCACATAATAAGTGAAATGCCTTTTTCCCGGGTATGGCCCGCATGCTTGCACCATGTGTCTACGTACATAATGCACATGCTCTGTGCAGGTTTGCAAAAGGCAACCTCTTCGTCACGTGCTTGATTGCTCTGCTCAACTTCCACCTCGGCTCCTCCCACACCATCAAGTCCACCATTTACGTCCAAGTAAGTGTGACCATGCAGCTCACCTCGCTTAAGGCCCATTTCCCCCCAATATTTGACCTTTTTTTTGTGTGCTTATATCATTTCTAAACATCTGTACAAATTGTCTTTCAAATTTGAAAACATTTGGAAGCACAAGTCTCAAGTTATGGTGGATTTTATCCAGGCCTACACTTCATTCAACTGAAAAATTGAAGGAGGGCATTTTTTATTTTTATTTGATTTTTACTTGTGGTGACAACTTTAGAGCTCCGTAGATTCTGCAAACTTCATGGTATGGACTTGATATATAGCTCAAAAGATAGGTCTCTCTGTGTGCTCTCTTTTGATACTAAAATATGTTTCATAGGTATAACTATAGGCAAGTTATTAGACCTTAAGGGTGGGGGGAACAAGTAGGGGATGACGGGTGGTCTAATATAAAGTATCATATCCTTGCTCACATTCATGCTATGGTCCTGATTTATATACCAAGATGTAGTCAGTGCAGTGTGCTTTCTAATGGGATTTTTTTTGGTTTTGTGGTTTTGATTCTCCCGACTGTTCTTCTCCGTGACTGCAGCTGGTGGCATGCAAGTAAAATGGTCCGTATCCCATTAAGGATATCATTTCATTCTTGGGTGTCCTTGAAGTCGCATTTTAATTAACAAGTACTAATCAATAATATAATATATTTTGGAGAGAGGCGTAATGGATTTCCCATAACGATGCGATTCCCATGGTTCGTGTGTACTTAGAGTGAAGACCCTGTTGGTTAGCAAGGACATATCTAGAGCAACCCCCCCTCCCCCCCCCTCCCACTTGTGTCATTGTGTGCTTGTTGCAGCTGAAGGTTGCTGCCAGAGCCAATGAGCTGTCGATGTTGAAGATGCTCTCTCAATAATGTATGCCAGTATGCCTTATCTAGCGCCCCCCCATTCCCACTCCCTGTGTGCTTGTTGCAGCTGAAGGTTGCTGCCAGAGCCAATGAGCTGTCGATGTTGAAGATGCTCTCTCAATACTGTATGCCAGTATGCCTTATCTAGCGCCCCCCCACTCCCACTCCCTGTGTGCTTGTTGCAGCTAAAGGTTGCTGCCAGAGCCAATGAGCTGTCGATGTTGAAGATGCTCTCTCAATACTGTATGCCAGTATGCCAAGTAGGTGACTGTGATGTGCTTGAGTATAGAGAGGTGTTTTTGTGGGTTGTCCAATATTCGCAGTTTTCACATCATCTCCGAATAGTAACGATAAAGGGTGTGGTCAAAGAACATCATAATGTGGTGTGGCATCTGACCCATGAATATTTTTCATTTGATTAGCTACCATCTGCGAATCCTCGAAATTAACCCTCAAATTAACCCTCTCTGCGATGTTTATACATGAAGATTATGTATGCAATTCTACAGAAATGTGCTCTACATGTGACATTATTA
Organism: Cladorhizidae sp. MBARI D1340-BT2; assembly: GCA_028752905.1. Lineage (NCBI taxonomy): Eukaryota > Metazoa > Porifera > Demospongiae > Poecilosclerida > Cladorhizidae > Cladorhizidae sp. MBARI D1340-BT2. The sequence continues at coordinate 47,586,618 of JAQNBH010000016.1, read as the reverse complement.
GACTCATGAATATTCATGTTCTATGCTAGTGAAGTGACATTTATTAGACTCATGAATACATGAATATTCATGTTCTATATGCTTTGGTCATTATTAGACTCATGAATATTCATGTTCTGTATGCTTAGGTAGTTCATAGTGAAGTTACATTATTAGACTCATGAATATTCATGTTCTGTATGCTTTAGTAGTTCATAGTGAAGTGACATTATTAGACTCATGAATATTCATGTTCTATATGCTTTGGTAGTTCATAGTGAAGTTACATTATTAGACTCATGAATATTCATATTCTGTATGCTTTGGTAGTTCATAGTGAAGTGACATTATTAGACTCATGAATATTCATGTTCTGTATGCTGTGGTAGTTCATAGTGAAGTGACATTATTAGACTCATGAATATTCATGTTCTATATGCTTTGGTAGTTCATAGTGAAGTGACAATATTAGACTCATGAATATTCATGTTCTGTATGCTTGGGTAGTTCATAGTGAAGTGACATTATTAGACTCATGAATATTCATGTTCTGTATGCTTTGGTAGTTCATAGTGAAGTGACATTATTAGACTCATGAATATTCATGTTCTGTATGCTTGGGTAGTTCATAGTGAAGTGACATTATTAGACTCATGAATATTCATGTTCTGTATGCTTTGGTAGTTCATAGTGAAGTGACATTATTAGACTCATGAATATTCATGTTCTGTATGCTTTGGTAGTTCATAGTGAAGTGACATTATTAGACTCATGAATATTCATGTTCTGTATGCTTGGGTAGTTCATAGTGAAGTGACATTATTAGACTCATGAATATTCATGTTCTGTATGCTTTGGTAGTTCATAGTGAAGTGACATTATTAGACTCATGAATATTCATATTCTGTATGCTTTGGTAGTTCATAGTGAAGTGACATTATTAGACTCATGAATATTCATGTTCTGTATGCTTGGTAGTTCATAGTGAAGTGACATTATTAGACTCATGAATATTCATGTTCTGTATGCTGTGGTAGTTCATAGTGAAGTGACATTATTAGACTCATGAATATTCATGTTCTGTATGCTTGGATAGTTCATAGTGAAGTGACATTATTAGACTCATGAATATTCATGTTCTGTATGCTTGGGTAGTTCATAGTGAAGTGACATTATTAGACTCATGAATATTCATGTTCTGTATGCTTTGGTAGTTCATAGTGAAGTGACATTATTAGACTCATGAATATTCATGTTCTGTATGCTTGGGTAGTTCATAGTGAAGTGACATTATTAGACTCATGAATATTCATGTTCTATATGCTTGGATAGTTCATAGTGAAGTGACATTAGACTCATGAATATTCATGTTCTGTATGCTTTGGTAGTTCATAGTGAAGTGACATTATTAGACTCATGAATATTCATGTTCTGTATGCTTGGGTAGTTCATAGTGAAGTGACATTATTAGACTCATGAATATTCATGTTCTATATGCTTTGGTAGTTCATAGTGAAGTGACATTAGACTCATGAATATTCATGTTCTGTATGCTTGGGTAGTTCATAGTGAAGTGACAATATTAGACTCATGAATATTATGTTCTGTATGTTCTGTATGCTTGGGTAGTTCATAGTGAAGTGACACTATTAGACTCATGAATATTCATGTTCTGTATGCTTGGGTAGTTCATAGTGAAGTGACATTATTAGACTCATGAATATTCATATTCTGTATGCTTTGGTAGTTCATAGTGAAGTGACATTATTAGACTCATGAATATTCATGTTCTGTATGCTTGGTAGTTCATAGTGAAGTGACATTATTAGACTCATGAATATTCATGTTCTGTATGCTGTGGTAGTTCATAGTGAAGTGACATTATTAGACTCATGAATATTCATGTTCTGTATGCTTTGGTAGTTCATAGTGAAGTGACAATATTAGACTCATGAATATTCATATTCTATATGCTTGGGTATAGTGAAGTAATTATTAGACTCATGAATATTCATGTTCTATATGCTTTGGTACTTCATAGTGAAGTAATTATTAGACTCATGAATATTCATGTTCTGTATGCTTGGGTAGTTCATAGTGAAGTGACATTATTAGACTCATGAATATTCATGTTCTGTATGCTTGGATAGTTCATAGTGAAGTGACATTATTAGACTCATGAATATTCATGTTCTGTATGCTTGGGTAGTTCATAGTGAAGTGACATTATTAGACTCATGAATATTCATGTTCTGTATGCTTTGGTAGTTCATAGTGAAGTGACATTATTAGACTCATGAATATTCATGTTCTGTATGCTTGGGTAGTTCATAGTGAAGTGACATTATTAGACTCATGAATATTCATGTTCTGTATGCTTTGGTAGTTCATAGTGAAGTGACATTATTAGACTCATGAATATTCATGTTCTGTATGCTTTGGTAGTTCATAGTGAAGTGACATTATTAGACTCATGAATATTCATGTTCTGTATGCTTGGGTAGTTCATAGTGAAGTGACATTATTAGACTCATGAATATTCATGTTCTGTATGCTTTGGTAGTTCATAGTGAAGTGACATTATTAGACTCATGAATATTCATATTCTGTATGCTTTGGTAGTTCATAGTGAAGTGACATTATTAGACTCATGAATATTCATATTCTGTATGCTTTGGTAGTTCATAGTGAAGTGACATTATTAGACTCATGAATATTAGACTCATGAATATTCATGTTCTGTATGCTTGGTAGTTCATAGTGAAGTGACATTATTAGACTCATGAATATTCATGTTCTGTATGCTTGGGTAGTTCATAGTGAAGTGACATTATTAGACTCATGAATATTCATGTTCTGTATGCTGTGGTAGTTCATAGTGAAGTGACATTATTAGACTCATGAATATTCATGTTCTGTATGCTTTGGTAGTTCATAGTGAAGTGACAATATTAGACTCATGAATATTCATATTCTATATGCTTGGGTATAGTGAAGTACATTATTAGACTCATGAATATTCATGTTCTATATGCTTTGGTAGTTCATAGTGAAGTGACATTATTAGACTCATGAATATTCATGTTCTGTATGCTTGGGTAGTTCATAGTGAAGTGACATTATTAGACTCATGAATATTCATGTTCTGTATGCTTGGATAGTTCATAGTGAAGTGACATTATTAGACTCATGAATATTCATGTTCTGTATGCTTGGGTAGTTCATAGTGAAGTGACATTATTAGACTCATGAATATTCATGTTCTGTATGCTTTGGTAGTTCATAGTGAAGTGACATTATTAGACTCATGAATATTCATCTGTATGCTTGGGTAGTTCATAGTGAAGTGACATTATTAGACTCATGAATATTCATGTTCTGTATGCTTGGATAGTTCATAGTGAAGTGACATTATTAGACTCATGAATATTCATGTTCTGTATGCTTGGGTAGTTCATAGTGAAGTGACATTATTAGACTCATGAATATTCATGTTCTGTATGCTTTGGTAGTTCATAGTGAAGTGACATTATTAGACTCATGAATATTCATGTTCTGTATGCTTGGGTAGTTCATAGTGAAGTGACATTATTAGACTCATGAATATTCATGTTCTATATGCTTTGGTAGTTCATAGTGAAGTGACATTAGACTCATGAATATTCATGTTCTGTATGCTTGGGTAGTTCATAGTGAAGTGACAATATTAGACTCATGAATATTATGTTCTGTATGTTCTGTATGCTTGGGTAGTTCATAGTGAAGTGACACTATTAGACTCATGAATATTCATGTTCTGTATGCTTGGATAGTTCATAGTGAAGTGACATTATTAGACTCATGAATATTCATGTTCTGTATGCTTGGGTAGTTCATAGTGAAGTGACATTATTAGACTCATGAATATTCATGTTCTGTATGCTTTGGTAGTTCATAGTGAAGTGACATTATTAGACTCATGAATATTCATGTTCTGTATGCTTGGGTAGTTCATAGTGAAGTGACATTATTAGACTCATGAATATTCATGTTCTGTATGCTTTGGTAGTTCATAGTGAAGTGACATTATTAGACTCATGAATATTCATGTTCTATATGCTTTGGTAGTTCATAGTGAAGTGACATTAGACTCATGAATATTCATGTTCTGTATGCTTGGGTAGTTCATAGTGAAGTGACAATATTAGACTCATGAATATTATGTTCTGTATGTTCTGTATGCTTGGGTAGTTCATAGTGAAGTGACACTATTAGACTCATGAATATTCATGTTCTGTATGCTTGGGTAGGTCATAGTGAAGTGACATTATTAGACTCATGAATATTCATGTTACTATATGCTTCATAGTGAAGTGACACTATTAGACTCATGAATATTCATGTTCTATATGCTTTGGTAGTTCATAGTGAATATTGTCTGTGAACAAACGGCACTTGCTGCTCTCTGCTCTGATAAGAAGAAGAACCTCATCTGTCAGGTGAGTGCAACCTTTTAAAGGGGCTCTGTTATGGAGACCCCTCTCCACTTTCTATTAACATCTTCAGTATGTCATATAAATCGAAATACGGCTCCAATCCTCCTTCTCCACCTTCCCTCGGAAATAACCGAGACAAGACTATGATCAATAACTTTCCGCACGTCTGTCCATCCTTTTAATATTTCACGAACCCTGAACTTACATATAGCTCTAAATGAAGCCCTGCTTTGGTTTCACAGAGTGGTACATCAGAAGCCACACCTTACCATAGCTGCTTGGCTACATAATGGAATTGGGCGTTACCCATTTCAGCAAGTGCTTCCACACATGCTCGTGTTAGTCTGTGGTCTGTATGGAACTCATACTGAGCTCCCCACATGCTCATGTTAGTGTTAGTGTTAGTGTGTGGTCTGTATGGAACTCATGCTGAGCTCCCCACATGCTCATGTTAGTGTTAGTGTTAGTGTGTGGTCTGTATGGAACTCATGCTGAGCTCCCCACATGCTTATGTTAGTTAGTATGTGGTCTGTATGGAACTCATGCTGAGCTCCCCACATGCTCATGTTAGTGTTAGTGTTAGTATGTGGTCTGTATGGAACTCATGCTGACAGTAGCAAGGAAGTTACCCAAGATAAGCTCACCTTTGATCCTATCCCACCTATAACCATACTTTCTTTTATTTAGATAGCACTTGCTTTCGGCATCGAAGACATCGCTCATTTCTTCAAGGTTTGTAAAATTGGGATCTGCATAATAAACAACTTTCCAGCCTTTCTTTCCTTTTCAGATTATTCGTGACCATCTCGTACCTTTGCTGGTTTGCTGTGCGACTCCTGAAGCTTCGCAAGCTCTGAAGTTTATGGCTGCAACAACAAAAACTGTGAGCAACTCTAATTAAAGAGAAGGTTAGTGTTTTTTTAAAAAACAATCAGAGTCACTCTTTTGGTGTGTTGGAAGGAACTCCCGTGATATTTAGAAAGTTGCTTATCTGTTAATGTGGTTTTGAAACACTTTCGATTGCTTTTAGATGTTTTATTGCTAGAGGCAACTAGAGGCAAGGAAATGTAATATTCAGTCATCTATGCATCCTCATAGAGCACTATACATGGAATATACTTTGAGAACCATAGAGCTACTGTCAACCTACTTCAACCTGCCTCAACCCAGTGTGATGCTGGCCCAGTGTGTGTCCCCATAGAGCTATTGTCAACCTACTTCAACCTGTCTCAACCCAGTGTGATGTTGGTCCAGTGTGTGTCCCCATAGAGCTATTGTCAACCTACTTCAACCTGCCTCAACCCAGTGTGATGTTGGTCCAGTGTGTGTCCCCATAGGGCTATTGTCAACCTACTTCAACCTGCCTCAACCCAGTGTGATGTTGGTCCAGTGTGTGTCCCCATAGAGCTATTGTCAACCTACTTCAACCTGCCTCAACCCAGTGTGATGTTGGTCCAGTGTGTGTTCCTACAAGGCTATTGTCAACCTACTTCAACCTGCCTCAACCCAGTGTGATGTTGGTCCAGTGTGTGTTCCTACAAGGCTATTGTCAACCTGCCTCAACCCAGTGTGATGTTGGTCCAGTGTGTGTTCCTACAAGGCTATTGTCAACCTGCCTCAACCTAGTGTGATGCTGGCTCAGTGTGTGTTCCTACAAGGCTATTGTCAACCTGCCTCAACCTGCCTCAACCTAGTGTGATGTTGGTCCAGTGTGTGTTCCTACAAGGCTATTGTCAACCTACTTCAACCTGCCTCAACCTAGTGTGATGTTGGCCCAGTGTGTGTTCCTACAAGGCTATTGTCAACCTGCCTCAACCCAGTGTGATGTTGGCCCAGTGTGTGTTCCTACAAGGCTATTGTCAACCTGCCTCAACCCAGTGTGATGTTGGCCCAGTGTGTGTTCCTACAAGGCTATTGTCAACCTGCCTCAACCTGCCTCAACCCAGTGTGGTGTTGGTCCAGTGTGTGTCCCCATAGAGCTATTGTCAACCTACTTCAACCTGCCTCAACCCAGTGTGATGCTGGCTCAGTATGTTTGTATCACGTAGCACTTGCCTCGATACCTGTTGTGCATGGCCGATTCCTAGCTCTCCCATTTGAGTGCAGTCCTTCAAGCAGTGCGATGTCTCCGTGTGCGTATGTGCTCATGATGCTGAATTCTTTACAGATATCCAGATCTCTTCTGGTGGAGTCCATCAAGCACATCTTTCTCTACATTGTGAAGTATGGACAAAAACAAGATCTCAACACTGCTTCAAAGTTTTTGAAGGTACATAGTTGTTGTTGTTGTTGTTGTTGTTGTTGTTATAATATTATTATTAATATTATATTTATTATCAGCATCGTCATTACTGTAATTTAATTTTTTAAACTTCACACGGATTTGTGTCCCAGTGATAGCGGAGTAATTGGACAAGGCAAAGCCTAGTGCAATTTTGACTGTGATTGGACGAGAATACGTGTGATTGCCTATTACGTAATCATACAGTATAAAGAATAAATTGAGTTTTGAAAGTGTGAGAAGAAAGTGAGTGGCTATCTTTAGAAGTGAGCTATCTTTAGATAGTTCTTAGTTTGATGTTGCTGAGTAGAATGGCGGCACCTTTGCATGTTCCCTTACCACAACACAATCAGACTTCTCATTCCTTTCACTCTTTTTCATGCAAGTTTGCCAAGAAAGAGCTGACGTCTCCCATTTCCAGGACATAGTCACTTATATCAGTAATAAACTCACCTGCTGTTTGTAGGTACTCCAAGAAGGCTGGCTACAAAATTGCTCCATAATATTACTAAGTTGCATTTCTCTACTGTAGTAAACAGTAATTGTGTTGCACTAAAAAAGAGACTGAGCATTCTCAAATTTTTGTTGCTATAGTAAGATACCAATGTAAAAATTAACAGTATCCAGGTGTAACCAAGGTGCTAAAATACTGGGCATGCTCAGTGCTATGGTAGCAAATACACACTAGCTGGTGCTAGGCTGATGTGCAATCCTTCACTAGCAGTTCCTTCTGTCTTCTGGCCAGGTCCAAGATGGTGGCTTCCTCCTACAATGTGGGAAGAGAGTGTATAGTAGGACTCTCTGAAGAAGTTTCTTGTTCAGCTGAAGCACATGTCTTAGAAAATGGCAGCTCTGAAGCAGTTTCTAGTCTAGAGGAGATCGACAGGACCCAGGGCAGTGAGGAAGTATACACAGCCATGCACCCTCAGTAACCCATCAGCAGTTGCAGAGAAAACTTACTTTTGTGACAAACAAGACTAAAGGACTGCTTCAGGCAATGAAACTAGTCAGGCAATGAAACTAGAGATAGATGGTTCATTCGTTATTTATTATATATTCATTACATTAATTTTTTATTACATACTATGACCAGTTCTGTGTTTATGATTATTGTATTAAAATTACTTTCACTGACTTGATATATTCTGAAATGTGCATCCTCCCCTCCCCCCCTCCCCCAGTAGTTCTATTTAGTGAAAGCAAAAATTATTAACTCGTCATATGCGAATGTCTTTTAGTCTGAGGCGGACTTTGAGATGACGGAGTTGCTGCACACCGACATCAAGAGCATCCTGAACCTGCTCCTCCTCAACCTGACCAGCCATCGGATGAGAGTCCTTGCGGCCATTAAGCTCCTGGCAGAGATGAACCAGACCACAGTTGTCTACGACTCCGATGAAAAAATAGTAAAATTTTTATTATAATCTTGATTGGCATGGTATTAGCAGATGTTTGTGATACTGGCCTGACTACAGTATGTAAAAGTGCCTGGGAACTCGTTAACATGTAAAGGCTGGTTGTAAGAACTTACCTTTTGTTAAGCACCTCCTTGACTGTTACTTTTAGCCTCTAGTTGTTAATTAATGTGTCCACAACACGCGGAAACGAAAGTGCATCATAAGCACATCCCAGTCCTGAACAACCCAAGTTCGAATCAATGCTCATTGGTCGCATCCACACTAGCATATATATCATTAACCAACACACACAGCGAAAAAATATATATCTCTAAAAATATTCTTCCATTTGTGTGGATGAGCTGCCTACGAATCTGAAGGAGACCATTTCTGCTTCAGAACAGTAAGGATGATGCTGCTCCGCGAATCTCACAAGGAAGCAGGGGGAATATGCTACCCATATCGGAAGCTACGTAGCTTAGGCCCTATAAACAGTGTATAGCAAGTAAAACGTGTTTAGGGCTCTAGTCTCCTCCAAGTTCCGATCTGCAGTAGTAGCGAGGGCCAAGTGGGTACTTGCTTTAATTATTTTAATTGTTAATGTTATTCCGAATAGCTTTGAATCGATTCCAACCAGGTGCGTTTGGATATGATGCGACATTGGGATGTAATTTCATAATTCAAATTCAGTGTGGTTGCTATCAATGAGCAGAAGTGCGAACACATTTATTATCATTATTATTAGTATTGTTGTTATTATTATATTATATTATTGTTGTTGTTATTGTTGTTGTTATTGTTATGTTGTTGTTGTTATTACTATTATTATTACTATTATTATTACTATTATTATTACTATTATTATTACTATTATTATTATTATTATTATTATTATTATTATTATTATTATTATTATTATTATTATTATTATTATTATTATTATTATTACTATTACTATTATTATTACTATTATTATTACTACTACTACTACTACTACTACTACTACTATTATTATTATTATTATTATTATTATTATTATTATTATTATTATTATTATTATTATTATTATTATTATTATTATTATTATTATTACCTTACTTTATTATTACCTTACTGCAGACTTACAAACCAGATTGTTAGAAGTGCACATTACATCTGTAGGTCCACACTTTGTGTAGCCTTGAAGTTAATACATAATGGGTTCAGGGTTGGGGTAATAACGAACATTTATTACACGGACAACAGAGATGGTAGGTGCATGTGGTTTCTGAGTCGAAGTGCTGCAAAAATGAAGCTTGATTGATTCAATGGAAGATTCGGAGTTCCATAGCTAATACGGTTTAAGTGTGAGTGCCTGCACTGATTGGTGCGAGCATACTTGTGTGTTTGATCATGAGGTGACTATTGGACCTAGAGGGACCACAGCAGAATTCAATTTGCTCGTAATTTCGAAATTGGAAACCTCTGACTTTAGAGATTTCACTAGGAACATGATGTCCAATATCTCGTATTCCATCATCAGTAGCAGTAGCTAATGAGGCATGATTTGTGGTCTGAATTGACATATTTGGTAGCCTCAAACTATCTCAGTAAAAGAGAGCTAAGCTCCTGCAGAAAGCAGCCATATATACTTGATCGCGAGGTTAGAACTGAGAGGGCTGATAGACAAACGAAACACAGAAATAGATGTCATCAAGACACATCACTAGAAATTGATGAATTTTGACGCATAATTAGAACAATGCACAATTGGAGCTTTTACGATATCCAGATGTTTTAACTATATCATGCTAATATTTTATGCATGAGTATATACTGCTAATATTTTATGCGTGATATATACTGCTAATGTTTATGCATGAGTATGTACTGCTAATGTTTTATGCATGAGTAATACTGCTAATGTTTTATGCATGAGTATATACTGCTAATGTTCTATGCACGAGTATATACTGCTAATGTTTTATGCATGAGTATATACTGCTAATGTTTTATGCATGAGTATATACTGCTAATGTTTTATGCATGAGTATATACTGCTAATGTTTTATGCATGAGCTAATGTTTTATGCATGAGTATATACTGCTAATGTTTTATGCATGAGTAAAAACTGAATTTCCCCCCTCATAGCCTGAATACCTTCCACCCCCATCTAAATTCCCCCCTCATAGCCTGAATACCTTCACCCCCATCTGCATGGCATTGTGGCCTACTTCAACATCGTACTGGTCCGACGAGACTACTCTGAGAGCACTGAGAAAGGCAAGCAAGCTATTGGCAGTCTGACTGAACTAATGAGACTCATGGGACCCAAATATATCACCAATGTCAAGCTGAAGATCATGGCCATGTTGAGGTACTGTGCATGATTTAGAAAGGGTAATTAATGCCCTGAAGTATGTACTTTGACTATTTTGGTCAAGTCATGTGTTGCTACTTCATATACATGTATGGTCGTGGTGAAGAATGGGAATGGGTGGAGTTTGGTGGGGGAAAGCTAGAGAGCAGCTAAAATTGTGGGTGGAGGAGGAGGAAAGGTGGGGAGGTTGGTGGAGGAAAGGTGGGGAGGTTGGTGGAGGAAAGGTGGGGAGGTGGGTGGAGGAAAGGTGGGGAGGTGGGTGGAGGGGAGGTGGGTGGAGGAAAGGTGGGGAGGTGTGGAGGAAAGGTGGGGTGGTGGGGAGGTGGGTGGAGGAACGGTGGGGAGGTGGGTGGAGGGAGTGAAAGAAGAGGGCTTCACTCAGGTGGCGTAACTTTTTTCGCGTTCATGTAAGTGAAAAAAGATGCAAATATTTCAGTTTTTAAGATGATTTATATATACATGTATGCTGTATGTATGTATATATACATGTATGTTGTGTATATACATGTATGCTGTGTGTAATATATATATGTATGCTGTGTATATACATGTATGTTGTGTATATACATGTATGCTGTATGTATGTATATATATACATGTATGCTGTGTATATACATGGATGCTGTGTATATACATGGATGCTGTGTATATACATGGATGTTGTATGTATATATACATGTATGCTGTGTATATACATGTGTGTTGTATGTATATATACATGTATGCTGTGTATATACATGTATGCTGTGTATATACATGTATGTTGTGTATATACATGTATGCTGTGTATATACCTGTATGGTGTATGTATATATACATGTATGCTGTGTGTATATATATATATATACATGTATGCTGTGTATATACATGTATGTTGCGTATATGCATGTATGTTGTGTTGTGTGTGTATATATACATGTATGTGGTGTGTATATATTATATGTATGCTATATTATGTATGCTGTGTGTATATATGTGGGGGAGGGGGGCAGCTGGGTGATAATGGTCTATCTCGTGCAGGCACTATCTGACCTTCAAGGATCCGGATGTCATCAACCTTATGTTAGCTGCCTGGAAGTGCTTCATCCACTCGTAAGTCACCAGTGCATGGACGGATGTAATTGGTTTGGATGGTCCGATGGTGCCGTTGGCAATCCCTGGATATCTAAGGATATCCAAAGTCAACTGATCCCAGGCCTACCCTCCCCTAGAAGTTGGTGTGCAAGAGCTTTGAAGTGTGGATATCCAGTAGTTTTCTCCGCAGCGCCACTGAACTTTATGTGTAGTAAAAACCTTTTACAACAAATCACAAGTGCAACAAAGTGACCTCCCTGGCCCCTTTTTCCTATGCATTTCTATAGTAACAGAAATTCTGTTATAGCAAAGTATTTTAGAGCAAAACTCTAATGCGCAGCAGAGTGAGTTTTGCTAAGTAAATATGTCAGAGGTCAAAACCTTTTAAAAAGAATTTTGACTGCCTCATATCATTTTGAGCTCCCAGAATAATTCAGTCATTTGCTAATAGAGCCTGAAGGCATTACCTAGCCATATCCAGTACCATGCAGGTGGAAATAACACATCTAGGTGTCTGGTGCAAGTGCTAGCCACACCTCAAGGTGTTGGAGCTACACCATCCCGGTACTTCACAACCCTCAAAATTCCGCTACAGCAAGTAATTCCATCAGTCCCAACAAATTTGTTATTGTATATATATATAATAGTGAGGTTTTTACTGCACGTGCCATTGGCATAGTACACTTCACTATAACAGCTAACTATAAATCAACTATTAATAATTTTTTAATCAAGTCTTTTTTGTTGCCTCCACCAAAGTTTTAATATCTTTTTAAAGCAATTAGTGCTTGGCATTCCCTGCACTGCACTGTGTATACCAGCTAATGTACATCTCATTCACTTACCTCTAGGTCCCTGCACTGCACTATGTATACCAGCTAATGAACATCTCATTCACTTACCTCTAGGTCCCCACACTGCACTATGTATACCAGCTAATGGACATCTCATTCACTTACCTCTAGGTCCCCACACTGCACTATGTATACCAGCTAATGTACATCTCATTCACTCACCTCTAGATCCCCACACTGCACTATGTATACCAGCTAATGTACATCTCATTCACTCACCTCTAGATCCCCATGCATACCAGCTAATGTACATCTCATTCACTTACCTCTAGGTCCCCACACTGAACTATGTATACCAGCTAATGTACATCTCATTCACTTACCTCTAGGTCCCCACACTGCACTATGTATACCAGCTAATGTACATCTCATTCACTTACCTCTAGGTCCCTGCACTGCACTATGTATACCAGCTAATGTACATCTCATTCACTTACCTCTAGGTCCCCACACTGCACTATGTATACCAGCTAATGTACATCTCATTCACTTACCTCTAGGTCCGCACACTGCACAATGTATACCAGCTAATGTACATCCCATTCACTTACCTCTAGGTCCCTGCACTGCACTATGCATACCAGCTAATGTACATCTCATTCACTCACCTCTAGGTCCCTGCACTGCACTATGTATACCAGCTAATTACATCTCATTCACTTACCTCTAGGTCCCTGCACTGCACTATGTATACCAGCTAATGTACATCTCATTCACTTACCTCTAGGTCCCTGCACTGCACTATGTATGCCAGCTAATGTAAATCTCATTCACTTACCTCTAGGTCCCCACACTGCACTATGTATACCAGCTAATGTACATCTCATTCACTCACCTCTAGGTCCCTGCACTGCACTATGTATACCAGCTATGTACATGACTCTCTCCTTCTGTAGTGTGGATGTGGCATCTCTGGGTCCTCTGCTGGGACAGATTGTGGTGGCACTCTCTCCTCTCATTCCCTACCATCCGCAGACTGTGGCAGAAATATTTGAATTCCTCATCATTGAAAACAAGTACAAGTTAATTTATGTTGCGATAATAAGAGGAAGGAGATGGGAGGGTCTACAATATGTGCGTAAGAGGAGGAGTTTGGTGTCTACATTATGTGCATAAGGAGGGGAGTTGGTGTCTACATTATGTACATAAGGAGGGGAGTTGGTGTCTACATTATGTGCACATGGACCGATGCTCTACTATTATGTACATACATGTATAGTTAGATAAATTGTATTCAGACAACCACCGTGAATCTCGACAATGTCACTGTTCAGCACTTGCTCTGCAGCGCTTGCTGAACCCTCCAAATTATAGGCACATACAATACAAGCAAGAAACAGGTTTAATATGTAACAACACTACCCCACTTAACTGGATGTGGGAAACCACAGCACTGGTAAGTAATGTTAGTGAAGATAGGCAGAATGGCTGCGAGTGAGTGTTTCTCTGGCTAGGTTTTGTCGACGCTATATTTCTGCTGAACATCATGGAAGTCGAGATGATGATATTTTGTCGCCATTATGCTGTCGAGTTGTTTTCCATTGTTCTGTTCGGAACAACCGGAATGACCTGCTATTTCGCCAAGGCCTTGGAAGAATCGATACATTGTAGAGGTCTTGATGCAGCTCGCCATCACACCTCGCTGTTTACCGCATGCATAGTGGGATTTGGGGGGGGGGTTAAAATCCAACCTGCGAATATGTGTGACAAAGAGCAGCAAGGTATTGTGTGACTTTCACTATGCACTACATATTCTTTCCCTGTGAATTCTTCTATTAGACAACCTCTGCAAATATTAGCCCCTTGGAAATACCTTAAGTATCTTATTTGGTCTTGTCCTTGGCTGTGTGGAGATTGTTTCCAGTCTGTTTCTTGTGTATGAATCTAGAGATGATTTTTTTAATAGTCTTTTTTTTTTGAATGTCACCACTTCTCTCTTGACGTAGTTCTCTTCTCGGTCCACACTTCAATGATATCTACCTCATGCCTGACAACCCAGAGTTGGAGAAGGTGAACAGAGCTCTGAAGGACCACTCTAATGCAACTGCAAGGTAATATCGGATTGAAATGAAGAGATCGATTGTTCAGAGGGCGATTTGTTCGTTCAAGACAACATACCTTTCAGGACCTACACGTGTGCATGCATAATGCTTGTCCTCATTCTCAATGCTTGCATTATCCCGTGTTTGCAATGGAGTATAGGCTGATTCAAGTTCCATTCTAGAGGCAACTTTGTGTTCAATTTTTTAATTTTATTCTGTACGGTGCAGTTGACTCACTTTCTCAAATGCTATTGCGTGAACATGTTATGCATAATTACTTGACATTTCCTTATTTTTAATGCAGCTTACGTGAGCAGCTTCAGCATGTGCTGAAGGGAGTTCTCCATGAAAGGCTGGATGTGAGAGGCCATGCTTTGAAGGCTCTCCACAGGCTACTGAAGGCCAACCGGGTAAAGCTACTTGCATGCGTGCCACCAAGATGTGTGTGTGCATGTGGCGTCTGTGTGTGTGCATGTGGTGTGTGTACGTGTGCATGTGGTGTGTGTATGTGTGGTGTGTGTGCATGTGTGTGTGTGCATGTGTGCATGTGGTGTGTGTGTGTGCATGTGGTGTGTGTGCATGTGGTGTGTGTACATGTGGTGTGTGTGCATGTGGTGTGTGTGCATGTGGGGTGTGTGTGTGCATGTGGTGTGTGGCGTGTGTGTGTGCATGTGGTGTGTGGTGTGTGTGCATGTGGTGTGTGTACGTGTGCATGTGGTGTGTGTATGTGTGGTGTGTGTGCATGTGTGTGTGTGCATGTGGTGTGTGTGTGTGCATGTGGTGTGTGTGCATGTGGTGTGTGTACATGTGGTGTGTGTGCATGTGGTGTGTGTGCATGTGGTGTGTGGCGTGTGTGTGTGCATGTGGTGTGTGTACGTGTGGCGTGTGTGTGTGCATGTGGTGTGTGCATGTGGTGTGTGTGCATGTGGGGTGTGTGTGCATGTGGTGTGTGTACGTGTGGCATGTGTGTGTGCATGTGGTGTGTGTGCATGTGGGGTGTGTGTGTGCATGTGGTGTGTGTGCATGTGGGGTGTGTGTGCATGTGGTGTGTGTGCATGTGGTGTGTGTGCATGTGGTGTGTGTACATGTGGTGTGTGTGCATGTGGGGTGTGTGTGTGCATGTGGCGTCTGTGTGTGTGCATGTGGTGTGTGTACGTGTGCATGTGGTGTGTGTACGTGTGGTGTATGTGCATGTGTGTGTGTGCATGTGGTATGTGTGTGTGCATGTGGTGTGTCTGCATGTGGTGTGTGTGCATGTGGTGTGTGTACATGTGGTGTGTGTGCATGTGGTGTGTGTGCATGTGGGGTGTGTGTGTGCATGTGGTGTGTGGCGTGTGTGTGTGCGTGTGGTGTGTGTGCATGTGGTGTGTGTGCATGTGGGGTGTGTGTGCATGTGGTGTGTGTACGTGTGGCGTGTGTGTGTGCATGTGGTGTGTGTGTGCATGTGGTGTGTGTGCATGCGGTGTGTGTGCATGTGGTGGTGTGTGTGTGTGCATGTGGTGTGTGTGCATGTGGTGTGTGTGTGTGCATGTGGTGTGTGTGTGTGTGTGCATGTGGTGTGTGTGCATGTGGTGTGTGTGTGTGTGCATTATTACTGCACTATTTTGCTATTTGAATAGGCTAAGCTGGAGAAATACATCATGGGGAGCGACACAGTTGACCCTATAATCACAGAGATAGTTACCACTGTGAGTTTGCATGGAAGTTACCTCGCAGCTCGATTACCATATATGGGAGAGGTGTTTTCGAGGTGTTTGATATTCACAGTTTTTCATAGTTAGAACCCAATCCAGAAAGTGGGACCACGAAGAGCAGTAGAGCGCGACGTGACTTCGATATAGTGTACATGTATTACACCCTACAAGGCGAGCAAAGTGAGCCCTCGCTTGGGAATTGGGCGGATTTTTTTAAATTGTTGTGCTTGGTGTATCCATGTGTCTGCATCCGTGTCTCTACATCCATGTGTCTACATCCATGTGTCTACATCCATGTGTCTACATATGTGTCTACATCCATGTGTCTACGTCCATGTGTCTACATCCATGTGTCTACATCCATGTGTCTACATCCATGTGTCTACATCCATGTGTGTACATCCATGTGTCTACATCCATGTGTCTACATCCATGTGTCTACATCCATGTGTCTACATCCATGTGTGTACATCCATGTGTCTACATCCATGTGTCTACATCCATGTGTCTACATCCATGTGTCTACATCCATGTGTCTACATCCATGTGTGTACATCCATGTGTCTACATCCATGTGTCTACAACCATGTGTCTACATAATGTGTCTACATCCATGTGTCTACATCCATGTGTCTACATCCATGTGTCTACATCCATGTGTCTACATCCATGTGTCTACATCCATGTGTCTACATCATGTGTCTACATCCATGTGTCTACATCCATGTGTCTACATCCATGTGTCTACATCCATGTGTCTACATCCATGTGTCTACATCCATGTGTCTACATCCATGTGTCTACATCCATGTGTCTACATCCATGTGTCTACATCCATGTGTCTACATCCATGTGTCTACATCCATGTGTCTACGTCCATGTGTCTACGTCCATGTGTCTACATCCATGTGTCTACGTCCATGTGTCTACATCCATGTGTCTACATCCATGTGTCTACGTCCATGTGTCTACATCCATGTGTCTACGTCCATGTGTCTACATCCATGTCTCTACATCCATGTGTCTACTTCCATGTCTCTACATCCATGTGTCTACATCCATGTACCTACATCCATGTACCTACATCCATGTGTCTGCATCCATGTGTCTACATCCATGTCTCTACATCCATGTGTCTACATCCATGTGTCTACATCCATGTGCCTACATCCATGTGTCTACATCCATGTGTCTACGTCCGTGTATACATCCATGTGTCTACATACATGTGTCTACATCCATGTGTCTACATCCATGTGTCTACATCCATGTGTCTACATCCATGTGTCTACGTCCATGTGTCTACATCCATGTGTCTACATCCATGTGCCTACGTCCATGTGTCTACGTCCATGTGTCTACGTCAATGTGTCTACGTCCATGTGTCTACGTCCATGTGTCTACGTCCATGTGTCTACGTCCATGTGTCTACATCCATGTGTCTACATCCATGTGTCTACATATGTGTCTACATCCATGTGTGTACATCCATGTGTCTACATATGTGTCTACATCCATGTGTCTACATCCATGTGTCTACATCCATGTGTCTACATCCATGTGTCTACATCCATGTGTCTACATCCATGTGTCTACTTCCATGTGTCTACATCCATGTGTCTACATCCATGTGTCTACATCCATGTGTCTACATCCATGTGTCTACATCCATGTGTCTACATCCATGTGTCTACATCCATGTGTCTACATCCATGTGTCTACATATGTGTCTACATCCATGTGTGTACATCCATGTGTCTACATATGTGTCTACATCCATGTGTGTACATCCATGTGTCTACATATGTGTCTACATCCATGTGTCTACATCCATGTGTCTACATCCATGTGTCTACATCCATGTGTCTACATCCATGTGTCTACATCTATGTCTCTACATCCATGTGTCTACATCCATGTGTCTACATCCATGTGTCTACATCCATGTGTCTACATCCATGTGTCTACATCCATGTGTGTACATCCATGTGTCTACATCCATGTGTCTACATCCATGTGTCTACATCCATGTGTCTACATCCATGTGTCTACATCCATGTGTCTACATCATGTGTCTACATCCATGTGTCTACATCCATGTGTCTACATCCATGTGTCTACATCCATGTGTCTACATCCATGTGTCTACATCCATGTGTCTACATCCATGTGTCTACATCCATGTGTCTACATCATGTGTCTACATCCATGTGTGTACATCCATGTGTCTACATCCATGTGTCTACATCATGTGTGTACATCCATGTGTATACATCCATGTGTCAACATCCATGTGTCTACATAATGTGTGTACATCCATGTGTCTACATCCATGTGTCTACATCCATGTGTCTACATCATGTGTCTACATCCATGTGCCTACATCCATGTGTCTACGTCCATGTGTCTACATCCATGTGTCTACATCCATGTGTCTACATCCATGTGTCTACATTCATGTGTCTACATCCATGTGTCTACATCCAGTGTCTACATCCATGTACCTACATCCATGTGTCTACATCCATGTGTCTACATCCATGTGTCTACATCCATGTGTCTACATCCATGTGTCTACATCCATGTCTCTACATCATGTGTCTACATCCATGTGTCTACATCCATGTGTCTACATCCATGTGTCTACATCCATGTCTCTACATCCATGTCTCTACATCCATGTGTCTACATCCATGTGCCTACAACCATGTGTCTACATCCATGTGTCTACGTCCATGTGTCTACATCCATGTGTCTACATCCATGTGTCTACATCCATGTGTCTACATTCATGTGTCTACATCCATGTGTCTACATCCAGTGTCTACATCCATGTACCTACATCCATGTGTCTACATCCATGTGTCTACATCCATGTGTCTACATCCATGTGTCTACATCCATGTGTCTACATCCATGTCTCTACATCCATGTGTCTACATCCATGTGCCTACAACCATGTGTCTACATCCATGTGTCTACATTCATGTCTCTACATCCATGTCTCTACATCCATGTCTCTACATCCATGTGTCTACATCCATGTCTCTACATCCATGTCTCTACATCCATGTCTCTACATCCATGTGTCTACATCCATGTGTCTACATCCATGTGTCTACATCCATGTGCCTACATCCATGTGTCTACATCCATGCGTCTACATCCATGTCTCTACATCCATGTCTCTACATCCATGTGTCTACATCATGTGTCTACATCGTGTGTGTACATCCATGTCTCTACATCCATGTGTCTACATCCATGTGTCTACATCCATGTGTCTACATCATGTGTCTACATCGTGTGTGTACATCCATGTGTCTACATCCATGTGTCTACATCCATGTGTCTACATCCGTGTCTACGTCCATGTGTCTACGTCCATGTGTCTACGTCCATGTGTCTACATCCATGTGTCTACATCCATGTGTCTACATCCATGTGTCTACATCCATGTGTCTACATCCATGTGTCTACGTCCATGTGTCTACGTCCATGTGTCTACATCCATGTGTCTACATCCATGTGTCTACATCCATGTGTCTACTACATCCATGTGTATACATCCTATGTCTACTTCCATGTATTGCCATGTATTCAACCTTTAAAAAATGTACATGGGTAATGGGTCACCTGCTAAAAAAAACAGCCCTATGTGAACTGGGAGTGGCCGTCATAGTGAAGAGAAAGATTGAGATAAAGGATTCACAACGCAAGAGGAGATAGGGATGCAGAGGCAATTGAGAAGGGGCTGCATGGTTAATGGCTGACCGGTAAGGATGCTTGAGTTTCATTTTGGCAGCTTCTCAATCCTTCAACATGCTGAGTCGGAAACATCATTTTTGTCATAAGGTAGGCAATTGATACCGCCTCTCTCTATGGACAGGGAGATCTGGCTACATAGTTGGCATATACATATACAGGAAGGGTAACTGATGCACGTTGTCGATGGAGGAGAGATGTGCTGATTGGAGAGCATACAGAATACACTAAATAGTGTCGAGAGTGCAAACTACAGTGTATCACTTCAACAAGTTCTTGTCAGCTTCTGTATGCTCTACCCTCAAGTACTCTGACATTCCCACAGGTATCACTTCCTGGTGAACTCACTCGTAGTGTAGTAGTGTGCTTCCCATCTTCAAGGGAAGCTGTTTCCAAGCACTTCCCAAAACTCCTCCTACAGCCATCAGGCACATTTCCATTTCAGAATTTGCCATCCCTCTATGTTGGGGTACAACATCATGATGACATAAAAAATGTGCAGATCAGGGTGGCTGCATTAGGGGGGGCTTCAGCTTTGCCAGGGCTATGACTAGGGCAATGCAATCTAGCAGTGCCAGGATTCAAGTTTTTTCCCCTTGGGGGCGTCAGGCCCAAGGCTAATTTTTTTTTTTTTTAATTGACGTTTTAAATTTATTTTTGTTTGTTTCTCCTTCGCACCTGCTCACCACTCAGTGCCCTGCATTCATTACTAGCACGAATGTTTTCTATGCGAGTCGTCCTGTTACTCACCATCTGCGAATATTTAACCCCTGGGAAACACCCTCTCTATGGTATATCTTATCACACCCCGATCGTTCATTGTACCTAAGCTATAGTTCAGTTGTTGTTATTTTGTAGCGACTTTCTCTGAGTAATTGTCTCTTCTCATCTTCAGCTCCTGCGAAGTCTGCGTGGAGCCAGTGCAGAGATGAGGGAAGACTATGCTGTATGCTTTGGAGAGCTTGGAGCCATCGATCCTGGAAAGTATACAACCTTTCAATTATTTTATCTCGATTTAAAAAAATCTTTTTTTTTTTTTTACTTTCTCTTCCTTATCTTCACAGACTGGAGATCCCCATTGCCTCTCAGACTCAGATTGTGCCCTTCTATGAGGTTTGATTGACGACGTGTGACATTGCTAGGGGCATTGAAATACGTGCTCTGAATAATTTTTAATTCAGAGATGATAATCTCGCTCTTACTGCCACACACACACAATGCATATACTTATATATTACGCTGCAGGTGGATGCTGACTTCGCTGTTGATTTACTGGGAGAGCTGGTCAGAGCTTATCTTGCTGCTACAAATATACTATACCAAGTCAGTCTTGTATAACTTTATTTATACCTATTTATACCACGAATACAAAGAAAAGCTAGTGCTCCCTATATTGGTCTACTTTTTTTTAAGATGATGGATGTTAAAATTCTCCCCCCCCCAAAAAACAACAACACAACAACAAACAAACAAACAAACAATGTTCAAATCTCAGTAGAACTCATTTGGCAGCTTGCCAGCATGCTAATCAGTAATTTTGACCACCACTACATGTAGCACTTCCAGTATGCCTTGAATCCTTCCCTAAGATTGTAAGCTGGAAGATCTTTTTAAAAAACACGTAAAAATCCCTTGAAATCCATCTTCAAGGATCTGCCTTATATCTATCTATCTATCTACTAATCCTCGCCCCTCCCTTGCTCCTGACATTACTAGCAGACTATTCATAGACTATTTATTACCAGGAAATCCCAAATGCTCCATTGCACATACCCACACAAGTCAAGCACACACCATAACCTCTTGTTCTTTTTTTAAAAATTAGCGTCGGGACGAGGATCAGCTTACAGCCTTCTTCGAGGACTTGGCAAGAGTTGCTCGGGAGAGCTCCAGAACCAACCAAACATAGCAGGCGTTGTTCTAGTCCATGCTGAAGTATGCTTGATTAGTGTATTGCTGTTCCGTCTTTTACTTTCACTTTTTCTTGCTAGAAGATTATCCATCAGTAGCTCAACTGACCCTCAGTTCAAATTCAGCAGCATGGGATGGTTTGATCGAGTTTTGTTTTGAGGATGATCTTTACCCATTTCTGATTGTAAAATACACATTAGCTAGCTTTATTGATATCCATTACCCACCACCCCTCCCCACCCTGTAAAATTAGATGAAGTGGAGCAGTTCTTTTGTTTTCTTGTCTGCAGTTCTCTCCCGCAATGTTAAAATGAAAACACCACAAAATAGTACTAAACAAGAAGAAGGTAAAGCAACAACAACCACAACCACAACCTGGAAAGAAAACAAGATGTAGCCATGCAGACCACCGCTGATTAAGTTTTGGATGGCGCTTTACCATTTTTAAATCATGTACCCGTATCATTAATCAGGTTTTGAAATATTGGTGTAGGATTTTAAATGGTAACCGTTTCATGGCTGTAAGCATTATATTGTGTCCACGCAATTTAAAAGTTCATAAACTAGGCATTTGTTGAGTTTTATAGCAAACTACGCATATCCAAATTACGCTAAATGCTTCCTCTACGCAAATGCAATTTTTTTAGATCTTTAATGATTGTGGTATATAACTAAGGTTTGAGAAGAATACAGATCTTTCACTCTATAGATGATTTGTTCGCAATGTCTTTAAGTTTGGATGAATTTTTTTTGTGAGTGTTGGACGACGACTTCGGCCTGTCTGTGGGAGAAACAAGTGATGAGAAAGGAGAGAAGACATCTCTTCATACCTTGTGGACCGCACCATTGACCCAAACTCAGTCCTGTGAATGGGAACAATTATAGCGCCCAACCTTTCAGCGAAAAAATGTTGCTGTTCTCTCCGATTTTATGAATGATGAGGAGGATACCAGTGAGGAAGAAAGTTCTGATAGTAAGTGCAGTGTTAGCTAGCTACCAGCGAGAAAGAAAGCTCTGACAGTAAGTGCAGTCTTAGCCAGAACTTGTTGCAAGAACTTTACAGGAAGATTAGTGTATCGGCGCTGGACAAGCTTGTGTAGTTTTGGCAGTATTCAAAGATGCCTGTTGGCTGACTAGCTCTACAGGAACTAACCTTTTGAAGAATGGTAGCATTGTTGTATGGACAACCTTGCAGACAAGGACTGGAACAGGTGAGGTGTGCATGTAGTCATATACTTCCAACATTATATGGTTAAAAAGTTTTTAAAAAAGCAGAGGGAACACTAACCTCAGCAGACTAGCTGCCATTATGAATGAGCAATGTTTAAGTTTGTTGGAGGACAATGAATGAAAGAGAACGATGTTGGAGGCTGAGCTGGAAGAAAAGAGAAGGCAATGAGGCAGAGCTGAAGAGAAGAGACGTGCTGAAGAACGTAAACTTGGGTAGAAAATGAACCAGACCAAGTTCAGGTTCCTGCAATAGGCAATTGCTTTCTCTGTCCATCATCCTTTCTACATTCATCCTCTCCACATGCCCATGGCAGCTACTCAATCTGAGAGCACATCATCACGCTACCATCCCAAACATTTCTTTCCCAACTATTTTGTAATCTGAATTATTCATTTGAATATGAAGACTGATCAAGAATTGTTGTCTAATAATCAAACAATGTACACTTGCTAAGATACTGTTTATGTGTTCCTCTGCATTATCCTCCTCTCAATAACCCGAGTCCCATGAAGATGCATCTACATGAATTATTAATCCATGGAAGGAGAGCAGCAATAGTGTTTATAAAATTGTGGTTATGCATATGACTAATGCTTGATTAACACATGAACAAACGAGTGTGAATCCAGTAATCGAGGCCTACCAGTGAACAATCCTTGTACCAGTGTGGACAGGATTTATCGACATCCTAACCAGTTTTCCAGATCATAACAAGTTTCAAGGAGAAGGCATTATTTTTGTGTGCATTGTAGCCAGGCCTTTAGTCATGGTGGAGTTAGCCTTCAAGTGCTGCCGGAATATCCTCTTTTTAAATAATGTAATGTGTCAATACGGATGATCTATTCAGACTTTATATATCTTTGCACTGCTGATACCCCACGCACAAACCTCACAATTTCACTGCACAAAATTAGTAGGTGTGTCCCAAGGATAATTACAGGATCAACTGCGGATGTCCCAAGAGTTCAAACCTACCTAGGAAAATGCTTTGAACTTCGGACCTATTTGATCCTAGAATTGTCCACCGCATCTTTATATACTATGCTGCATATATGGAGGCCAGAGTTTCCTTGCCACAGCAGTCAACAGTGCAGCTGTCATTTATTACATGACTATACTGATGGATCATCCAAAATGCTTCTCTGTCAACATGCATTGTGCAGGATTGCTGCGCATTTGCTATGCAGGAAATTCTGACCATCTGCAAGTGCAAAAGTGAGGACTCTGAAAGGTGAGAGGTGTAATTCTGTTACAAACGTACATACGCTTTTTTAATTTAAATATATTATTATTTTAATTACTTATATTTTTAAATTTTTATTACTTATTTTTTTGCTGGCCTGGAAAAGATCTAGCTCCCTTTTTTTTCTTCTTGATCTTAGCCAAGGGTATTTTTTTAAAAGGCGATTTTTGTTTGTACATTGGCGAATTTAAGTCAGCCATGGTGGTAAGTTGGATGGGAAAGTTTCCATTGATGCACAAGGCATGTGTATCTATCTATGTACGTATTCACAATATGTTCACCTTTAAAAAGAAATAGGAATGGGTTACCTGCCTTAAATTAAACGGGGTCTCTTAAAACTGGAATAGTTGTCATGGTGAAGAGAAAGATGAAAAATGGCAGAAGCACAGGCAAGTGAGGAATGGGCTGCATGGTTAATAGCTGAAGGAGAGGAGGCTGGAGTTTCATTCTGACGTGGCTACTCAATTCATCAGCGTGCTCTAGCTAGGGAGGTGGAATGAATCGTTTTTATAATGATGATGCAGAAACTAGTAACAGGTAAGCATCATGCTGATGCTCTCTATGGACAGAAATAACTGGATACAAAGTTGGCTTATGTAGGGAGGTGAACTGATGCATACAGTCAATGGAAGAGAGATCTGCTAATGATGGAGAGTATACTGGACACTTCAAAGTGCAAGCTGTCACTACCAAGTTCTTGTCAGCTTCTGCATGGTCTTCCCTTTATTTAGAACCAAGAGAATTCCCTGAAGAAAGCACTGCCCGATGACCTCATTCTTAATGTAGTGTGTTGCCCATCTTCAAGGAAAGTAGCTTCCAAGTATTCATAGCAACCAAGTACTCATAGCAAAGCTCCTCTTTTAGCCCTGCTTGGAATCTGTAAGGAACATATAAATACATACAATTCTTGGCCACTTCCCCATGACACAATCCAAGCATTACAGCATCATGATGTCATCATAATGTACACATCGATACTGCATTAGGCCTTCAGCTATTCTAGGGGCAGGGCAATGACTAGAGCGATGGAATCTAACAATAGGATTTTTATTTTTATTATTTTATTATTATTTTGTTGTTGTTTTTGTTTTTATTGTTATATGTAATTGTTGTTTTATTTATTTATTTGTTTGTTTATTATTTATGTTTGTTTATTATTTATGTACATTTTTCCTAGCCCTAGCCCTAGCCCTATTTGTTGTTCATTTAATTACTATTATTATCATTTTATTTGTTTATTGTTTGTTTATTTATTTGTTTGTTTGTTTGTTTGTTTGTTTATTTATTTATATATATATATTTAATTATATTATTATTATTATTATTTTATTTTGTTTTGTTTGTTTTTATACATCCGGTGCACGTGCTAGGCGCGTGTACTGGCATGTGGTGGATAGCTAGCTACCAGTATATAGCTGGCTCATGTGAGCCTTAGCGTCTCATTATTCAGGATGAAGACTAGAGCATCTAATCGAAACATCGAGCGAATAAAAATTGAAGTTGATTATTGAGAAGGCGATTTTAATATTAATATTATTATTATTATTATTATTATTATTATTATTATTATTATTATTATTATTATTATTATTATTATTATTATTATTATTATTATTATTACTGTACAACTACTAATATTACTACTACTACTACTATTATTATTATTATTGTTGTTACGTTGTACAGTGAGGGGTACAAAATTTGGTCAAATCTCTCCACTGAAAGTCAAGAAGTGTTGAGACCTCACCTCACTTCCAGGTCAGCAATAAGCAGAAGCAGGTTGACAGGTTTGTGCTAGCTTTATTAGGGGACACCCCCTTGTGGGTGTGGCTTTAAAAAGCCTGTAATCCTGTGCACATGTTGAACATGACTATTGATTAAGTATGGTCCCTTGGTCGCCTGCTGTGACCTTCAAGTCAAACTAAGGCAATGGCTGACTACTGAAAGATATGAATTAAAAGTTTCATCCTGAGGTGGTCTAAGAAGATGAGTGTTCATGACATCTTAAATGCAACCAGTTTGAAACTTACCAGTGATGTTACCACAAAGCTTGCCAATCATTTACTACAATTTGATGTTAGATCAAAATAAGTACAAAGTACAAGATATTTAGATTTGATGGCTTGGAACAGAGGAACATGTTTTGTTGTTGTTGTTGTTGTTATTTTCAGGATGGTCCAATGGTGCTGTGGACAATCCCAGGGATTAATTATGGATGTCAGAAGTTATAAGTTGTTGCGAACCTCATAACCTTACCTCGAGCCCAGCCCTAGCTTAACCTAGCCCTGTCTAATAATGGCTCGGAAAGCTGCAAATACCACCAGAGCAGCCCTCTGGGAGGGGAGGGAGAAACTCCCCTCTCAGACTCTTCCTACCCTGGGTGCACGGACCCCCTATCGGGGTAGTACTAATGCCTGAACTGAAGTGCTGAAGTGGAACCTAAATGATGTTAAATGCACAATTTTTAATGTGCTAAACTATGATCCTGTGTTTTGCTGTTAGCAAATATAGGGTATTTTTAATTGACTGAGTTATCTTTTCGGTGTGTGTGGGGGGAGGGGGGGGGGAGTACTTTTGTTGTTTTCCCCGTGAAGATAACTCGACAAAATTGATATCAAATAATACCACTTGTAGGTACCACTTCAGTAGGAGTTTTTTTTAAATATCTTGTAACAGGGTATTGAGCTACCCACAAAACAAGTTCGTTCTGCAGCTTCGAAGAGAGTCAATATAAATGACCTAACTATTTTGCTTGTCATTAACCAAACAATGCACCTGCCCCCTCGAATATTACATCGTTTTAAAGCCCGTGCAAAGTTCTATCTCTTTGGTAGTAGAATTATATTCATAGGGTGTAGAGAAAAAGTTGCAGGTCTTAGAAAGCACGTGTTATGTTTGACCTTTAGTCTCCCTTAATTTGCAACGTTATGCATTTTTCTCTTATAAATATATTCATATTTAAACTGCATTCTCCAATGTTTTTTTCCAGTTATTCTGCTTCAATACCGAAAGTCAGTCGGCCAAAGCTCTCTTTCTTCCAACCTTCCAAGAACGTCACCTTTCACCACTGGATACAGCACTGGTGCACCTTTCTAATCCACAAGGTTCCACTGTTGGGTGCAAAGAATTAGAATGGGGTGTATATATGCATGTGTGAAGACTTTTACCCATTATCTTATTGTTATTCGGAAATTCTGGATTTGTGCTACTCGGATTTTAATAAGGAGCACAACCTGTATGTGTAATGACCAGGAATGAAATACGTAAATCTGGAATTCTGATTAAAAAATTAAAAAATTAATTTAAAAAAATTGTCGTCTCCTGCTGTTGATAAATCACTGCTGTTGATAAATTTTAAAAAATTTTGTCGCTCAACAATTAGGAAAGTAGGAAGGAAAAAACCCCAAGAAATACTTTTAAAATGTTTGAAAAAAGAAGGTAAGGCGTTTGTTGATGTTTGCTACTGATGGTGTAAACAATAGTCTTATTATTTAGAAGCTGTTATATTAACTATGTTTCAACTGATAAGCTTTGGCCTTCTTCACCGTGGAAACTATGCACGAGGTAAGGTGTTTCAAAAATACTTTCTGACGTGTCAAATGCAAAAGTCACATGAGATGCATGTGATCCATGGCATGTCTGGTTGCTACAGTGCAGAAGCACACAATGCTAATTTGTGGGCCTCTTGTTCAACGAAAAGATAAATTTTAAACGAGTATTCCAGATTTATGAAACAAAATTGGAGCGAGCATGAACTTACATAGGAGCTTAATGTAGTTTGCTAGTGTGTTTAAATGCTTACTGGTAACTGTAAATCTGGAATTTTTTTGTTGTTGATAAAATTTTCGTGGGTCCCACTAACCTACGGAAATAAAAAATGGGATAAAATTACTTATAAAATGGCTAAGTTTATGCATCAGCTAGGGTTCGTGGAGACACCAGGCTGGGGAAGAGAAGAGAGCTAACTTCTAGAAGGGCTGGAAATCTCTCTCTCCTAAGATATTTGAAGTTCAGAGAAGTGAACACGGCTTTGACGGTTTCCTTGATACATGTCAATGTTGATTGCATTTTCTTTCCCCGCTAGCTACTGAAAGCCGTCTCTTAGGTAATGGCTCTCATAATCCCTCAACTGTTGGCTTCCATACAGCTCAATAAGCATGGTAGCCTCTTTCAAGAATGGCCTGGAAATCTCATCCATAACATTTTAGCTGGTTTCTCTTCAGAAGTCAGTAGCATATTGCCTCAAGGTTGGTAAAAAATGATTCGTAGGTCATGAGTTCTACAAAACATCAAATATTTTCATAAGTATTCCAGATTTATGGTAGTTTACTGGTATCAACTTATGTGCAGTGTAATTCACTAGTATGAGTCAATGTAGTTTACTAGTATCAACTTATGTGCAGTGTAGTGCACTAGTATGAGTTTAATGTAGTTTACTAGTATCAACTAGATGCAGTGTAGTGCACTTTATGAGCGTAACGAAGAGCTTCAATATATTTTATTACTAATGTAAACTCTGGTTGTTAAGCTTCTTGATGTAGATCTTTACAAGCCATCTTTGTTAAGTGTCCTCATGGTACCTCATTGTGAAAAGCTGATCTTTAAGTTGAAAACAAGTGTCGGTTAAGCGCATGAAAATATACTTCACCGTTATAGCGACATGTTTTACAGAACTTTGAGGCAAGAATCTTAACTAGTATAGCCATGCCTATTATTAGCCTATGGTAATCTGTAGTTTCCTGATGAGCTTGTATCTGCTGATTTGCATGGCACTTGCAGCCTCTCCCGGTCTCCTAGTAGTGCCGGTAACTCCTCTTGCATGGGCTATGAATTTTCAAAAACCTAGCGGTTATCAACAGGCTCACAGTAGCATATTGCAAGAGGTGTTCTCACATTTGACTAAATCAAGTGTTTTTTTGTGTGTGTTTTTTTTGGTGTTTTTTGCGTTAAGGATAGTTTTCTAGACAAACATACTTCATGAAGCAAAGTCTATCACAAAGTATGTCTGCGAGGCCATTGCTAGTGCTTTCTAAAAAAAACTTGCTCAGTCTTAGTCTGGTTCAAGAGAATAGCCCTTTCCTCGACTAGCTCATGAGACTAAACTCCTCCATTTTCTGTTGGTCAAGTCCTTAAAAAAATATATATATATGCAAAATAATTTTTCAGTTAGTGAGCCTTATTTAGCAATTGTGTTTAGAAGCACCTATTACCAGTTAAGTGCCATTTTCTTTCAGGTTTGGGTTAGAAGCGGGTTCTAAGCAACCCGAGTTTACTGTAATTTACTAGTATGAACTTATAATGATCTTCTCACCAATCAACTTAATTTTCTCCTCGGCTAGATGTTCTAGCCTTCATCTAATGTGAGCCTGAGAACTCGTGCTGGTCTATTGATTAGAGTTATTTACCAGCAAGAATTTATAAGATGCGTGTACCTTAGGCTTGCCAATGGATTGACTCGTGCAAAAGAAATTATGAATTTATGAAATAATAATTTTGTTGTTGTTGTTGTTGTAGCTTCCTGATGGCCATACCAAGAACATCTTTCTACCTTGTAGCTTAATTTTTCAGGTCAGTTGTTCATTCCCTTTGTGTTTGTAGCACACCTTATCTACTGTGTGGTGTCATTCTGCCCTTGATGCATTCATAGCACACCTTATCTACTGTGAGGTGTCATTCTGCCCTTGATGCATTCATATCACACCTTATCTACTGCATGGTGTCATTTTGCCCTTGATGCATTCATAGCACACCTTATCTACTGTGAGGTGTCATTCTGCCCTTGATGCATTCATAGCACACCTTATCTACTGTGAGGTGTCATTCTGCCCTTGATGCATTCATAGCACACCTTATCTACTGTGAGGTGTCATTCTGCCCTTGATGCATTCATAGCACACCTTATCTACTGTGTGGTGTCATTCTGCCCTTGATGCATTCATAGCACACCTTATCTACTGTGAGGTGTCATTCTGCCCTTGATGCATTCATATCACACCTTATCTACTGCATGCAAATGTTATCTACTGTGTGGTGTCATTCTGCCCTTGATGCATTCATAGCACACCTTATCTACTTTGAGGTGTCATTCTACCCTTGATGCATTCATAGCACACCTTATCTACTATGTGGTGTCATTCTGCCCTTGATGCATTCATATCACACCTTATCTCGTGTCATTCTGCCCTTGATGCATTCATAGCACACCTTATCTACTTTGAGGTGTCATTCTACCCTTGATGCATTCATAGCACACCTTATCTACTACGTGGTGTCATTCTGCCCTTGATGCATTCATAGCACACCTTATCTACTGCATGGTGTCATTTTGCCCTTGATGCATTCATAGCACACCTTATCTACTTTGAGGTGTCATTCTACCCTTGATGCATTCATAGCACACCTTATCTACTACGTGGTGTCATTCTGCCCTTGATGCATTCATAGCACACCTTATCTACTGTGAGGTGTCATTCTGCCCTTGATGCATTCATACCACACCTTATCTACTACGTGGTGTCATTCTGCCCCTATGCGTTCGAAGCATACTTTATTCAATGCGTGGTAATGCCATTGTGCCCCTAATGTGTGGAGATGTCTAGTACTGCTACAAACTTTCCCAGGACATCCCTGGATGTCTTGGGATACTTGAGTCACCTAATGATGTCCAAGTATGGGTGATTAACCATGCTACACGAATCCCAGAATCAAATTAGGGCTAGGGATATTCTAGAGCTAGGGCTAGGGCTAGAGCCAGGGCTAGAGCTAGGGCTAGGAGTATTGTAAGTTGTCTTTTTTGTGTGTAATGATTTTTTTTCTTTTTTCATTTTGTACCTTTGAGAATTTAATCACAACACAAGGAATAATTCTCTCCATAATTCTCTCCATAATGTGCACGTGATCGGTAGTACGCTGCTCTCAGAGCTGGAGAAGACTCAGAGCTGGAGAAGACTCAGAGCTAGAGAAGAGGCTACTAGTAGTGCTCTCAGAGCTGGAGAAGAGGCTACTAGCAGTGCCTCAGAGCTGGAGAAGAGGCTACTAGTAGTGCTCTCAGAGCTGGAGAAGAGGCTACTAGTAGTGCCTCAGAGCTGGAGAAGAGGCTACTAGTAGTGCTCTCAGAGCTGGAGAAGAGGCTACCAGCAGTGCTCTCAGAGCTGGAGAAGAGGCTACTAGTAGTGCTCTCAGAGCTAGAGAAGAGGCTACTAGTAGTGCTCTCATAGCTAGAGAAGAGGCTACTAGTAGTGCTCTCAGAGCTAGAGAAGAGGCTACTAGCAATGCTCTCAGAGCTGGAGAAGAGGCTACTAGCACTGCTCTCAGAGCTGGAGAGGCTACTACTAGCAATGCTCTCAGAGCTGGAGAAGAGGCTACTAGTAGTGCTCTCAGAGCTGGAGAAGAGGCTACTAGTAGTGCTCTCAGAGCTGGAGAAGAGGCTACTAGTAGTGCTCTCAGAGCTGGAGAAGAGGCTACTAGTAGTGCTGGAGAAGAGGCTACTAGTAGTGCTGGAGAAGAGGCTACTAGCAGTGCTCTCAGAGCTGGAGAAGAGGCTACTAGTAGTGCTCTCAGAGCTGGAGAAGAGGCTACTAGCAGTGCTGGAGAAGAGGCTACTAGTAGTGCTCTCAGAGCTGGAGAAGAGGCTACTAGTAGTGC
Organism: Cladorhizidae sp. MBARI D1340-BT2; assembly: GCA_028752905.1. NCBI lineage: Eukaryota > Metazoa > Porifera > Demospongiae > Poecilosclerida > Cladorhizidae > Cladorhizidae sp. MBARI D1340-BT2. The sequence continues at coordinate 47,554,668 of JAQNBH010000016.1, read as the reverse complement.
TGGAGAAGAGGCTACTAGTAGTGCTCTCAGAGCTGGAGAAGAGGCTACTAGTAATGCTCTCAGAGCTGGAGAAGAGGCTACTAGTAGTGCTCTCAGAGCTGGAGAAGAGGCTACTAGTAGTGCTCTCACAGCTGGAGAAGAGACTACTAGTAGTGCTCTCAGAGCTAGAGAAGAGGCTACTAGTAGTGCTCTCAGAGCTAGAGAAGAGGCTACTAGTAGTGCTCTCAGAGCTGGAGAAGAGGCTACTAGCAATGCTCTCAGAGCTGGAGAAGAGGCTACTAGTAGTGCTCTCACAGCTGGAGAAGAGGCTACTAGCAGTGCTCTCAGAGCTGGAGAAGAGGCTACTAGTAGTGCTCTCACAGCTGGAGAAGAGGCTACTAGCAGTGCTCTCAGAGCTGGAGAAGAGGCTACTAGTAGTGCTCTCAGAGCTGGAGAAGAGGCTACTAGTGCAGTGCTCTCAGAGCTAGAGAAGAGACTACTAGCAGTGCTGGAGAAGAGGCTACTAGTGCAGTGCTCTCAGAGCTAGAGAAGAGGCTACTAGCAGTGCTCTCAGAGCTGGAGAAGAGGCTACTAGTAGTGCTCTCAGAGCTGGAGAAGAGGCTACTAGTAGTGCTCTCAGAGCTGGAGAAGAGGCTATTAGCAATGCTCTCAGAGCTGGAGAAGAGGCTACTAGCAATGCTCTCAGAGCTAGAGAAGAGGCTACTAGCAGTGCTGGAGAAGAGGCGACTAGTAGTGCTCTCAGAGCTGGAGAAGAGGCTACCAGCAGTGCTAGAGAAGATGCCACTAGCAGTGTGCTCAGTGCTGGAGAAGAGGCTACTAGCAGTGCTGGAGAATAGGCTACTAGCAGTGCTAGAGAAGATGCCACTAGCAGTGTGCTCAGTGCTGGAGAAGAGGCTACTAGCAGTGCTCTCAGAGCTGGAGAAGAGGCTAAGTACTAGCAGTGCTAGAGAAGAGGCTACTAGCAGTGCCTCAGAGCTGGAGAAGAGGCTACTAGCAGTGCTCTCAGAGCTGGAGAAGAGGCTACTAGCACTGCTCTCACAGCTGGAGAAGAGGCTACTAGTAGTGCTCTCAGAGCTGGAGAAGAGGCTAAGTACTAGCAGTGCTAGAGAAGAGGCTACTAGTAGTGCTCTCAGAGCTAGAGAAGAGGCTACTAGTAGTGCTCTCAGAGCTGGAGAAGAGGCTACTAGTAGTGCTCTCAGAGCTGGAGAAGAGGCTACTAGCACTGCTCTCACAGCTGGAGAAGAGGCTACTAGTAGTGCTCTCAGAGCTGGAGAAGAGGCTACCAGCAGTGCTCTCAGAGCTGGAGAAGAGGCTACTAGGAATAAGTGTCTCGAGCCTTTTGTGTGAAAGGCTCCAACATAATTCAAGGCTATAACAGCAGCAGTTGGAGAGGAATCCTTGTGTGATAGTGAACCCAACACTGATAGAGACAGGTACGCTGATAATGGACCACCAAATTCTTAAATGCACCACGAACCTTACTTCTTAGCTTCTCGGACTCAATTGCCTCCTCTCTCTACCAGCACTTGCTGAAGCAATAGTCCTAGGTGATACATCAGTCAATGAACTCTCAGGATCAGGAAGTCCACGCATAAGTGAGAGGCGACAAGGAACGGGCAGTCCTAGATCATGATTGCGAAGGTCATACCATAAAATTTTCTTAGTAAAAAAAAATCTATTATGAAAAATAATTTCATTGAGTTTATGTAACTAAATTTCATGCATTTGATAGCAAAAGAAACTTACTTAACGAAAAAATATAAATTTCGGTATTTTAAGTCCAGGGCTATATTCTAGGGTTTCTAGGGCAAGGGATATCCAGGGGTACTACTGCTGTAAATACATCTTGGGGTTCCTGGGATATCGTAGAAAGGTTGTGGGAGTACAGGACATCTCTCCAAATTCTTAGTCATAGTAAATTAACACACCCTTAGAAAATAAACATACTCTTAGTAAATTATCATACTCTTATGCAGATGGTAAGAGAGTGTTTGAGAGCATTATGTTGCAGGCTATGGCCACAGAAGTCCAGGTAGTATACACACTTGCCATTGTTGCCTGGATGACCTCATGAGGACTATGCAATATTTCTCTAGGCTATGTTGTCTATTGTTTTTCATAACATATTTTGAACTTACTACTGCATGTGCAAATAGTCTTCAGAAATCATCCTCTTTGGTTGTATTATAGTTACTTATGGTATACTTGATGTGGCATACTTTGTTAGCGGATGTGCATTTATCCTGACAAATTGCGTGGTTTAGCATGACAAATCTCTGGCAGTTCATCTGTTGCCGTATCTGCTGATCTCCATTCTGAAACTTGGATCCAGCGATCTCGATAAACTAGTAAGCAAAATCAAACTACCGAACCAAGTAAGATGATGATAGTGATTTTGGATGACTTGTACTACATGTAGAGCATGTTTAATATAATCACAGGAAAGCATAAAAATAAGGACCTGCAGGATCTGCAGGAAAGACGACACCTACTGACACACCTACGATTAACAACTTCATTATACTATTTTGTTTACAGAGTGTAGGGCTAACTGATTTCTAAGATTACTGTCAGTTGACATCATAATATGCTTTAACAAAAAGCTGATTATTTAACAAATAAATTGTCCCTTACCATCTGCTTTTGACCTGCTCTAACTAGTTTTTCTTTCTTTCTCTCTCTTCTCTCCCACTGTTGCAATGATTCCAGGATGAAATTTTAGAATAGTTAGATTGTAATGTGATATTCTGGAACCAGTTGTGGTTGTGGACTATGGTTCACTATGCAACTAGCATGACGAGAAACTTGAACATCATCTAAATACTAGCCATTAAAAACTAGAAAGGGAGGTGTGTTTGTGAGTGGGGGGGGAGTTTCAGGATGAGAAAGGAGTGGAACTAAAACCTTAGCTTAATCCTTAATAACATACTCTTAGTAATTAAACATACTCTTAGTAAATAAACATATTCTTGGTAAACAAGGAAAATAAACATACTCTTAGTAACTAAATATACTCTTAGTAACTATTAGTAACCAAACATACCCAGCACACTATTTGTAAATAAACACTCTTAGTAAATAAACATGCTCTTAGAAAATAAGCATACCCTTAGTAAATTAACATACTCTTAGTAAATTAGCATACTCTTAGTAAATAAACATACTCTTAGTAAATTAACATACTCTTAGTAAATAAACATACTCTTAAGGCTGGTTCACAATACGATGCAAACAGCGAACGTCGCGTCCTAAAGCGTCTTATGAACAGTGCACGTCCGTACGCATTCTAAAAAAAATGTGAATGCTCCAAGATGTTCAGATAGACTCAGTTCTATTTCTGCATCCAGGTGCGAAGCATCCTCATCTGTCCAACCAATCAGAGCTTTTTTGTCAACTTGTGCATTATTTAGAAAGCTACACTAAGTGGGAGTTTCTAAGCAATGGATGTGCTCGTCGTAGTCATCATCTCTCTCAAAGCTGTCGTCGAAGTCTGACTCTAAAGTATTTGCTATCTTCAATAAAGAGGTCAAAGGTCGGTATTTGATAACTCGTTCACAGTGCATCTTGGAACAACATTGGGAACCATGACGACGCGGTAGAACGCTACTTTCGAGGACGCTTCGCACAGCGACGCAGGCAGAAAAAGGTATTGTGAACCAGCCTTTAGTAACTAAACGTACTCTTAAACTAAACGTACTCTTAGTAAATAAACACTCTTAGTAAATAAGCATACTTTTAGTAAATAAGCATACTCTTAGTGAATAAACATACTCTTGGTAAATTAACATATGCTTAATAAAAGCAAATAAACATACTATTAGTAAATAAACATTCTCTTTAGTAAATTAATTAACACTTAGTAAATTAACATAATCTTAGTAAAAGTAAATAAATATACTCTTAGTATTCTTAGTAAATTAAATTAAGGTAAATTAGCATACTCTTAGTAAAAGTAAAATAACAATAGTAAAAATAAACAAACATACTCTTAGTAAGTAAATTAACATACTCTTAGTAAATAAACATACTCTTAGTAAATAAACATACTCTTAATAAATTAACATACCCTTAGTAAATAAACATACTCTTGGTAAATAAACACTCTTAGTAAGGTAACATACCTTAGTAAATTAACATACTCTTAGTAAATAAACATATTAAACATACTCTTAATAAATTAACATACCCTTAGTAAATAAACATACTCTTGGTAAATAAACACTCTTAGTAAATTAACATACCTTAGTAAATTAACATACTCTTAGTAAAAAACATATTAAACATACTCTTAATAAATTAACATATCCTTAGTAAATAAACATACTCTTAGTAAATAAACACTCTTAGTAAATATTAGTAAATTAACATACCTTCATATTCTTAGTAAATAAAAACAGTATGGTGGAGTACTGGTTCAGCAAAGGGATTTTATATTAGTGTTGTTGTTATTTTTGTTGTTGTTGTTTTATTATTATAACATTTTTCTTCTTCAAACCCATCATGTTTTTCCAGCATTTAGGATATCATGGTTGGAATGGCTCCAGTTGTTTTTGCAATTTTCACTCTGTTTCACTTTTTTAATGTTTCCTGTTCTACCACAATGGAACTGGAAATTTGTTAAGTTGTTGTTCATGGTGGCGTTGTTAATTTACTGTTACTGTATATTAAGCACATCACCACGTAATTTTTTCTGGTCATTCAGAGATTTAGAGGACTACTTGTCAAGTATTTTAGCCAGCAAAATTTTTTTTTTAATATAAGTTACTTGAATAAGTTAATAGAGACAGAGTTTTGATCATCTATGGAATCGACACTCCCAACATGTGGAAGAAGCTGTTCAGTGACATCAGAAGCTGGCAGGTGTGTGCTGAAAGAAGAACGCTGAGTGGAAACAAATTTTTTTAAAAAATTAATTAATTTAAAAAATTAATTAAAAAACACAGTTATTTTGAATGTTTTCAGTGTTGATAATTCTACTCACATTGACTATTATTCCCCCCCTGCTGTGCATGTGTTAAGTAGGACAAAGTCTGTTCTATTGCACAGCTATTGGTATTAGGTATTTATTATGTTTATTTGATAGGAATGGTGAGATTTCAAGTTTTTACCTCATTATAGCCTTGTGTCGCTGCAAAAAGACACCTGGCATATCTTATTAATTAGGTGCCCATGTGCTTCTTTTGTGTGCAGATACACAGGGAGATTATGGCAGTTTTAAAGCACTGTGCCCTAGAGTTGGATATATGGCAGACAGGTAAATGTAACTCTTAAGTTAATTAATTGATTTCCCCCCTTATTTAATTTGTGGTTTTAATTGAGAGTTAAAAACAACATGTTTCACACTTTTTTGAATACAAATACAATAGCTTCTGTTTGATATAAGAATCAGCCAATTGTGGCAAGCATACAACAGCTGCTGTACAACAAAACCAATATTACAGCATCAGCCATGAAATCTATCCAAGAGTGTCTCCTCCATCAAGGCAAAGGGATTCGGAATGGTTCCCAGGAGGTATAGGTGCCTGTGTAGCCTTCCTCAGCAGAAGAGTGGAGGGATTCAGAGTGGTTCCCAGTAGGTGCCTGTGCAGCCTTCCTCAGCAGAAGAGTGGAGGGATTCAGAGTGGTTCCCAGTAGGCGTAGGTGCCTGTGCAACCTTCCTCAGCAGAAGAGTGGAGGGATTCAGAGTAGGCATAAGGTGCCTGTGCAGCCTTCCTCAGCAGAAGAGTGGAGGGATTCGGAGTGGTTCCCAGTAGGCGTAGGTGCCTGTGCAGCCTTCCTCAGCAGAAAAGCTTCCAGAAAGAGTAGAAAGAGCCTCGAAGAGACAATCCATGGTGGTTGTGATTCTCAACTATTTTATCTTTTATTCATCTTAGGCTTGCTTACCTTCTCAAACAGGAATTGCGGGTTTTATTTTTAATTTCTTCTCAAACAGGAATTACAGGTTTTATTTTTAATTTAAAAATATTGTTCTACTGGTCAAGTATGGTTAAAGAAATATTCAGTGTTCAGCACGTATAGTTCCTTTTGTGAGCAATGTCTGTGTTTTGGGTTGTAATGCTTATGGTAGGAAATTGGTTAAAGTCAAGATGAAGTAGATAATAATAATATTAACTTTTAGTCTGTTAGTGTTAGTATTGACTTGAGGGCAACTGCAAAAATGAGAAAAATAACAGCAAGTTAAAATGAAACATAAATATTTTAGACCGTGTTGGTGGAAGACTTTACCCAGCCAGATAATGTTTAGCAATTTTTTTTTACAATTTCAACGAACTCTCAGTGGACGTAAAAGATACAATGACTTCCTCAATAATCAACTTCAATTTACTCACTCGATGGTCCATGAGTTGTTGTAGAATAAACTGCTAGAGGCCAATGAAGTAGTATGTATAGATTCTTTCTGTAAGACAGAGGTTAGTAAAGGTGGCTGTTTCCGTTTTATCCCAGCAGACTCAAGCATCATGTGCGCTCAGACCATCTTCACTGTGCTGGACTACTTGAGTGCTTGGGCAGTTGGAAAGAACAGGGCAGCTGCTATACGCAGGATGAGGAATCAGCCGCAGAGAGGTACATGTGTACATTATTGATGACTTGTCCACATTTAGTTTTATAGCTAGAAAGAGCTAGATTCTAAAACCTCTTCCTTCCCCTCCCCAGTAGCTTCCAGTGACTGGAGTATAAGCCTCAGAGGTTCCACCCACCTCATATTTTGACCTATTTTATCCTGCATTATTCTATGTTTTTGCCATTGTTGTCCCCCCCCCCTACTACTACTACTACTACTACTACTGCTGCTGCACTGCTACTATAGGTAGTTTTAGGTAGAAATATTTCAATGAAAATATCATTTCACTGGAAAAAAAGTGGAGGAAAAAAGTGGAGAAAGCAGCCCAGTGTCAAGGTCAAATTGTCTGTTAGATATTTTGCTTGCAGCACTGACAGGACATCTACTCGCTGGTTGTGATACTGAGCATGAGCACTACGGCTATTCTTAAAGCGAACTGAGCGAGCTAGGATGCTCCAAATCCCAAAGGTGTACCATCAAAGGAAATCATCGTGGGATGGTGATGTAGTAAATGTCCGGTTTTGGTGTGTGACTACAAGAAGATGGGCTACACCAAGGGTAGCATGGTTTCTTTCTTGAAGTGGGAAGGGGGGGAGGGGGAGAGAAGGGGGAAAGAGGCGTTCACCCCCTCTTGGATCTGGTTTCACCTCCTCTTTTGGATATGACTTAAAAGAGTGTGATTGACAAATTTCCATAGGGATCTCCCCTATAATTCCGCAAACCTAGATTTGCCCTGCCCCCTACATAATAAACACTCACTGGGTGGGTCACTCACGTTGGGTAGAGGATTCAAGGGTGAAAGTTGATTGTTGAAAATCTCAAAAGCTTTTTTCTTCCTCAAACTTTTTGCCGTAGAGTCTGATACCTTCTTGACTCAAGATTCTGATTAGCATATAGCAAGTCTAGATTACAAAAATATGCCGTCATTTTTTTCAAATTATTTTTTAATCATCTGCAGGCAATTTTATTTGTGATGAATGTGAGAGATAGAGCTCAAATAATGTACAGAGAAAAACTGAACACCATCATGTACACTTCATTTTGCTGCAGGCATCACAAGACTATGAACAGACTGGGCATGTTTCACCCCAAGGCCACTAGCTATATACCTATTTTACGATACAACATGTTCATTTTTTGATCACAGAGTGTTTTTGTTGCACTTCTCTATTTACTTCAGTATCTTTATTCAGACAATTCCTTTATTCAGACAATTCCAATTTTACCATCTTAACTAGCTGCTTGCCTGTGTGCTGGCACCATGATGAATCGGTGGCCCTGGGGTATATTTCCATCAATACTAAGTGATACTCAATAGTGTTGAGACAAGTGCCATTACTGATTGCATCATCTGTTACACGGCACTTTATTGACAGGCAACCCTCAGGAAGTCTCAAATGTTTCAAAATATCTGCAGAGCATTCCTAAGGTCAGTTGAACAAGAGTGCATATAATATGTTGGTATAATTAACCTTTTATCTGTTCAATCCCTCTCCCCAATTATTCGGTACTGACCTCAATCACTTACAAATTTATTTTTTATTTTTAATCATCTGCATTTTTATAACACAATTCGGATATCGCATGCTGACAGTGTAGCAAGTCATTTTAGTAGCAAGAGAAGATATGCTTTTTTTTAAATTAATCTCACATTCACTGTTAATTTTAAATTGTCTTTCACTTGCAGGAGACATTGGCCCAATCAGCGTTCCGTTGTCAAGCTTACACGCGATCCATTATGTACTTGGAGTCGTATCTGAGTGACAATCCCTCGGCCATCCAATCTAACTTGGGATTCTTGGAAGTAAATACCATTTGTTAAGCTGGGGATGCTTAAAGCATCAGTCATAAAAAAAAAATTTTTTTTTAATTGGGCCCTTTGATCAGTCATTTGACAAGCAATGGCCATGTGCAGAAGCAATTTATTGTAGTTTCTAATTGCTGAGTGTATGTACTGGACCAGCTGGAAGGGATGGCGAATGGTTGAAAATGTTCCTTAGCTGAGCCTGGAGAATTGTTTGTGGGTGTCCCATCTAGAAATTGTCCAGTCGCCAGCAATGGAAGAAATATTGACTTTCCAGCCATAGAAGACGCAGACATGATAGAAATAACAATGCAGTAGGTGCTTACAAAAAGTAGGTGCTAAAAATATAACCAGCTTTTATAGTATTCATCATGCATATTTATATCATTCAGTGTCAAATGTTCTATTCCATTTGTGTGTTGATGTAGAAGATCTACGTGGCCCTTGACGACTGCGACAGTGTGTCTGGGGTGATGGCAGTTAGGACCTCCAGCTCCACATTGCATGAGCAGATTGTGGAGCACGTGAGTGTTGGTAAGTATGATGACCGTCAGAAGCATGGAAGTTAACAATATTATATATTTGTTTCGCCCACTTGTTAATTCATTCTCTGATGCAGAAGTTTTATGGTTTGACAAGCGTGTGCTTGAAGCGTTTGTTATCTAGCGTTTGTCATTCCATGCTATACGTGTACAGAGAAAACTAGTGATTGTCCATCAGTGTCTACATAAATATATCGCCGAATATATATATATATACACATATATTTGTTCTATTCATGTTATATGTGTATATATTTATATACATAATATGTTTTAATCATGTTATATATGTATATACCTATTTCATCGAATGGTATTCCCCCTCTTGCCCTTGAATAGTGTTCACTCCATTACGAGGTCAGAACAATATAGTGTTCGCCATCGAATAGTATTTGCAACGTCTGCACATCTCGTGCATGTGCAGATAAATTTTAATTCCAAGAAGAGGATCAAGAATGGCAAGAGGATGGCTGTGAAGATGGTGAAATTCACTTCCTAAAGCAGGGAGGGGTCGTTGCTGAAGCCGCACCACAAATTACTGAGCTCAGTTTCAAGCTGAACGTCAGGATTCTAGTGACCCTTTCGCAGACGATGACGACAAAAAACTTGAAACACTAGTCGATGACTGAGGACTAGCAAACTTTGTTTCGAACTTTGTTCTGGCCCTAGCCTCAGTGTATTGAATTTCTTTGTGTTAGCAGTCGTTGGCTAAAGCTCAACAATGACTGGGGAGGAGCTGATGTGCGAGGCTAAGATTAATGAGCTTGCGCATGCCTATAGCGTGACTTTGGGGTTAATTGCGTGCACCATCGAATTGCATTCACCCTTGTTGTGTGTTTGCTCTGATAGAATGCCTGAAATTTTTGAATCCGTGGTAACCATTCGAGGAAATACGCTACGTATATAAGTATTTGATTTGAAGTGTTCAAAATACCCGCACACATGATCGTAGGAAATTATAGGAGTGCTGCTGCATGCTATGAGAAGATTATCCAAGTGGGACCAGACGAAATTACTCACCATGAAGTAGGCAATTGTTTTTCAAAATTTTATGTGACAATATTCATGTGTGGTTGATCGCTCTTTGGGTCATGTGACGACTCCTCATATTGGAGTGATTTTTTTTTTGTGTGTTAATCAGATACATGTCACACATCCCCAATTTGTAATGGTTGATTATTTGTGTCGTGTGTTGCTATTTTTCACGATCATTATTTCCATTCTTGTGTCATGTGACCTCTGTTGGGTGTTCTGTGAATGGCCTCAGGGGCTGTTGGTATGCATGATGAGGCAAGGAAAGTTCATGTCCGCTCGTGTACATGTCAACGGACTGCAAACCACCAGGTAGACTGTACAGCATCTAACATGCGAGATAGAGTGACTAGAAATGGAGGACATGATGGTGCTAAGACTAATCCTTGCTGTTGCTGTTGTTGTTGACTATTGTCGTTGTTGGTGGGAACATTGTTGCTGTTGTTGTTGACTTGTTGGTGGTGGGATCATTGTTGTTGTTGTTGACTGTTGCTATTGTTGTTGTTGGTGGTGGGATCATTTTTGTTGATGTTGACTGTTGCTATTATTGTTTTGGTTGTTGGTGGGATCATTGTTGTTGTTGTTGACTGTTGCTATTGTTGTTGTTGGTGGTGGGATCATTGTTTTTGTTGTTGTTGACTGTTGCTGTTGTAGTTGCTGGTGGGATCATTGTTGTTGATGTTGTTGACTGTTGTTGTTGATGGGATCATTGTTGACTGTTGCTGTTTTTGGTGGTGGGATCATTGTTGTTGCTATTATTGTTGTTGTTGGAATCATTGTTGTTGACTGTTGCTGTTGTTGTTGATGGGATCATTGTTGTCTGTTGACTGTTGCTGTTGGTGGGATTATTGTTGTTGTTGGGATCATTGTTGTTGACTGTTGCTATTGTTGTTGTTGTTGGGATCATTGTTGTTGACTGTTGTTGTTGGTGGGATCATTGTTGTTGCTGTTGTTGTTGGTGGGATCATTGTTGTTGCTATTGTTGTTGTTGGGATCATTGTTGTTGACTGTTGCTGTTGTTGTTGTTGGTCATTGTTGTTGTAGTGTCAATACAGTTATGTTTTTGTCGTGATGCAGACCGGAGTGGTCTCAGCGGCTCAATGCCTACAGGGTGGAGGCCTCTTGGAAGCTAGGCAAGTGGGATGACTTGGACACTTACTTGAAGGAGGTGGGCTGGACAGTAGACCCATGTAGCTATGTGACTGCATGGTTCCAGTTTTGTTTTGTTTTCCGGGGGGGGGGGGAGATTTTTAAAACAATATATATTGCCTCTTGGAGTCAAGTATTCTCGTAGATAATTGTATCCTACAGTTTATTTCCTCTCTAGGGCGTGGCTAATTACGAAGACTATGGACTGTGATAAGTGATTGTGGCGTGTAGCTAGGCAGTGCTCTCCATGGTCATGTAGAGAAATGCTTTCTAGTAGTGCATGTCAGTGCTCTCCACGGTCATGTAGAGAAATGCTTTCCAGTGCATGCCAGTGCTCTCCATGGTCATGTAGAGAAATGCTTTCCAGTGCATGCCAGTGCTCTCCATGGTCATGTAGAGAAATGCTTTCCAGTGCATGTCAGTGCTCTCCATGGTCATGTAGAGAAATGCTTTCCAGTGCATGCCAGTGCTCTCCACGGTCATATAGAGAAATGCTTTCCAGTGCATGCCAGTGCTCTCCATGGTCATGTAGAGAAATGCTTTCCAGTGCATGCCAGTGCTCTCCACGGTCATGTAGAGAAATGCTTTCCAGTGCATGTCAGTGCTCTCCACGGTCATGTAGAGAAATGCTTTCCAGTGCATGTCAGTGCTCTCCATGGTCATGTAGAGAAATGCTTTCCAGTGCATGCCAGTGCTCTCCACGGTCATGTAGAGAAATGCTTTCCAGTGCATGCCAGTGCTCTCCATGGTCATGTAGAGAAATGCTTTCCAGTGCATGTCAGTGCTCTCCACGGTCATGTAGAGAAATGCTTTCCAGTGCATGCCAGTGCTCTCCACGGTCATGTAGAGAAATGCTTTCCAGTGCATGCCAGTGCTCTCCATGGTCATGTAGAGAAATCTTTCCAGTGCATGCCAGTGCTCTCCATGGTCATGTAGAGAAATGCTTTCCAGTGCATGCCAGTGCTCTCCACGGTCATGTAGAGAAATGCTTTCCAGTGCATGCCAGTGCTCTCCCGGTCATGTAGAGAAATGCTTTCCAGTGCATGCCAGTGCTCTCCATGGTCATGTAGAGAAATGCTTTCCAGTGCATGCCAGTGCTCTCCACGGTCATATAGAGAAATGCTTTCCAGTGCATGTCAGTGCTCTCCATGGTCATGTAGAGAAATGCTTTCCAGTGCATGTCAGTGCTCTCCATGGTCATGTAGAGAAATGCTTTCCAGTGCATGTCAGTGCTCTCCATGGTCATGTAGAGAAATGCTTTCCAGTGCATGTCAGTGCTCTCCATGGTCATGTAGAGAAATGCTTTCCAGTGCATGTCAGTAATCGATGCATGCACTCAAGCATGTGCTTATCCTGGGAATATGGAACATACAACTATATATAAGAGGGTTTTTAACATTCCCATTTGGATTTGACATGAGGAATAGATTCTCTATGCACTCCTCGTGGTTTTCTCTGTTTGTTTCAGGAGTGCCACGTCAGCAAGAACTGGGATGTCAATCTAGGCAGGCTGTTGCTATCAGCCAAGCAGCAGGTAGACACAAATACTTACTTACAATGCAATATAATCATACTATATCGTGTATGCTCTCTCCTCCAAACTCATATTTTTGGATCACGAGGAGGTAGGGGTGGGGGTTCTTGAAGAGCTGTAATGAGATTCACAAATCAATAATCCTGGGGGGGGGGGGGGTTCTTGAAGAGATGTAATGAGATTCATAAATCAATAATCCTATAAACTTGAGACCAGTGCAAACAAAAATTTGTAGTTTGCTTATTTCTTGATGGACTTGCCACCACACGGAGCATCTGCAGCTTTCTGTTATGAAGTTTGTGAAGATCAAGTAGTAGCTGCAAGAAAACAATTTTGCTGCAAGTCTAGGGGAGGTGGAGCTAAGCAGGAAAACATGCAGTAACTGGCGTAAAGATGCGGTAACGAACATAAAGATGTAGTAAAACCAACATGAAAATGTGTTAACCAATGTAAAGATGCGATAACCAACTTAAGGATATGGTAACCAACGTAAAGATGTGGTAACCGGCGTAAATATGCAGTAACCAACGTAAAGTGGTACACTAGGTAAGGTCAGACAAAGGTCACTTGATTATAAGCAACTACTTTTCAAGATTCAACGAAGTGTAACAGACAAGTGTCCATAATGTGTGTGTGTGGGGGGGGGGGGGGGGGGCCTTTAATCACTTGCACGTAGCATTCCTGCACGTGACAATGTTAAGGTTGTGTGCTCCATGATGGACTATGCATTGTGAAGATCGGTTGTGGAGAAAATGATGTGATGTATAAAATTGTAACCTTTCAGGACTACAGGAACTTTATGGAGCACCTAGGCAAAGTGCGGGCCGAGCAGATGGTCCCCCTGTGCACAGCCAGTGTGGAGCTGGGCTCGTACCAGAGAAGCTATGAGTACATTGTCAGGTCATTGATACACCAGAACTGTCTGGCATAGCTCAGCCTCACATGCAAAGAATAGGATCTGGGGAAACTTTCATTGCATCCATTTTTTTTTGGTGCTAGAACTAAAACTATATGCTAGGATGGAGTTTTCCAGGACTTCCCCTCTTTGGGAGAAGCAGGGCTATACCAGAGTATTGCCACTGCACACTTGTGTTACAGTGTACTTATTATTATACTTAATGTTAGTTGTGATTTGCATATTTTTTTGGGGGGGGGGGTTAATTTGAAAGTTTGGGTTTGAGTGTGGTATACGCAGTGAATTATCATCGCAAGTGCTGATCGGTTTTTTGCAACTGTGTGGAATTGGCTGCAGTCATTGTGCCATGAGCTACTACACACTGAATACACAAAGCTAAGTGTGGTATATGGCTCCTGTGGCCTAATGGAGAAGGCATTGGTTTCCTAAACCAGGGATTGTGGGTTCGAGTCCCACCAGGAGTTGTTTTTTCCTTCTCTTTTTCTCTCTCGGGAGTTTTTGTCTTATTACTCACTACACACTGAATACACAAAGCTAAGTGTGGTATATGGCTCCTGTGGCCTAATGGAGAAGGCATTGGTTTCCTAAACCAGGGATTGTGGGTTCGAGTCCCACCAGGAGTTTTTTTTTCCTACTCTTTTTCTCTCTCAGGAGTTTTTGTCTTATTACTCTCTCTCTTTATTTTTTTAGTTTTGAGTAAAGCAAGTGGGGAGTTGGATTAAAAGCTTGGTACAGTACATGTATTGCTGGACATGGCATATGTATCTATGTATGTTTGTATTCACTGTACAATGTACCTTCACTCGTAAACAATGTGAAGACGGGCTCTCTGAGGATATTGTTGTGGAAGCAATTGTCACTAAGAAAGCAATCAAGGCTGCGCCATTTTTTAATAGGACATTAGCAGCAAAACTATGTATGAACTAAATACCCCCTCAGGCTTATGTAAACCAGGAATGGTTGTCGTAATAAAGAAAGAGAATACCCAGCGGCAGATTCGAAGCTAGACTGGCCTGGCTGTGTGTGTGTGTGTGTATACGACTAGTAATATTGTGTATTGTGTAATATCATGTTGGAGAGTCGAATATCTTACACTATGATTTTTCCCCCTCTTTTAAAAATAACAAAAAACAAAAAAACACAAATGGAAATAAGAATGCGACAGAAAAGTACAAATAACAAGAAAGACACAATTATATATATAATATTATATTGCATTAGTCATAAGAATTTGTAATTTAGCTGTGATCGTAAGGCTTTTGTATTTCACTTTTAGAATTAGTCGTGTGAATATTGTATTCCACTCCTCCAACCTTAGCCCTGCGTTCAGGTATCTGACTCCCAAATGTACCCATGGATACTAATACTGAATATACATGGAAAAGGCATGACATCCTAAGAATGTGTTTGCCAACGGTCATCTTTCAGCAAAGTTAGCATGCAGTCCATATATTTTTGGCTTGTGTGTGTATATATATATAGCTATATTACAAGGCAAAATAATTGTAACATTTCTGCTTATTACTTCTTTTATATTCTGTTGTTATTATTATTACTACTACTACTACTACTACTACTACTACTATTATTATTATTATTATTATTATTATTATTATTATTATTATTATTATTATTATTATTATTATTATTAATTAGGAAGTTATTCTGGAATTCACTACAACCCCAACAATAGCTGAAAAGTCTCGATCCAGCAAGCTAAACCTGTAAAACATGTTTGCTCCAATTGAATCTAGCTCAACCTGCTTCAGTATGGTTGGCACAAACCAAAGATCTCAGACAAAAATTTCTTTGTCAAGTTACCACATAGCAAGTGAGTCATCGCACAGTGCAGGAAGCATGTTTTCTACGAGTACGTTGTTGTTATACCAGCCAGTCGTATCACTCATGCCTGCGATATTAAGAGGATGAGTTAGTGGTCCTTCTGTATAGCTAGTCACCACAGATCAATTCTGTTCTGACTGGACCTATTTTATAATGCACATCCATTTCCCTTCTCAGGTTGCACATGTTGCATGAACTAGAAGAAGGACTGAACTGGCTGCTAGCTCCTGACTCTAGTCATGCACAATCTTCTACTCTACTCAATGTCTGGGACACTCGCTTAAACCTGATCCAGGTATTTATGTACATGTAGTAGCACGTGCATACCAGTATGTACTGCGGTTGTGACTCACACCATTTAGCACTAAAATGTAATGTGTTGTTTTACCCATAGTACTATTTTAACGCTGCTTTGTGTCATGTACTTATGATCATGGATAAAGGCCAGACAAAATGATCCAAGGCAATCTGTTGGATCTTTTGCGATGGTATTGTGAATTGTTAATGCAACAACGGACTACAAAACTAACTGAACAGAATGGATATGAGTAGTAGGACTTCATGCATCCAACCCATTGCAATCAGAATCCTAGAACATATCATGTGTTGAACTTTGCATCTTTTCATGCCAGAGAAGAGAAGATTGGCTTAACGAAGTGGTGATGACCTTTCCCAGCCTCTGGCAAGTCTCAACCGAAGGCTAAAGAGATCTCCGTGCGAAAGAAAATGGCAGCTAGTGTTGTGACTATTTATCTTTCATGGATTACATATTATTTACAGATGCAGAATTATATCTTTCAAAGCTGGAGATATCAGTGCTGATATCAATGTCAAACTTCTCTCTACTCATCCTGAACTGGCTGAAATGCTACTCATGATCAAATAGCCTCATTTCATGCAGTAGATTATGAACACGCCCTGCTGTCTGTGGAGAAGAAAGATCTCCCCCCCCACATCTTCCTTTTCCTCTTTCTCTGCCTTTTATTATTGTTCAGTGCACACAACATTAGGTGGACTAGTAGCAACTCAATGCTAATTAAAAATCGTCCCACGATGACAAAGATAATTGTAAACAATGTATTAAAAATAACAGTAGTAATAGTAATAAGGGAAAAATGATATAGCAATTAGAGGACAGCAAATGTTTAAAACTTAAATTATTATAACCACTAACAATATTATCAAGAAGCCACAGTTGAACTACATTGATTGGTGCGGAAGTATTTGAACAAAGAGAGAAATTAAGGGTTAGTTCTGAGGTTTGAGTGAGGAGGATGTGCCCTATGAAATGGTCTGGTAATGAGAATAAACTCTACTCCTTACTAAACTGGTTGTCTCTTCTCTCGTTGAAAGTGAACAAAAGGTGATGCTGTGTCATTGAATTTTCCCTGGCTCCTCCATCATTCCCTCCTCTCATTTTATCCCCATTTGCCGCAAACATGGTGAACTGCTTCTTGAGAGTGTTACAGCAGAAGGATCCCGGATTGCACAACAGTACTCCTAGATTGGGAGAACAATAGCCTTGAAGAGTTGCAACCTAAC
The DNA here is from genome assembly GCA_028752905.1 of Cladorhizidae sp. MBARI D1340-BT2. NCBI lineage: Eukaryota > Metazoa > Porifera > Demospongiae > Poecilosclerida > Cladorhizidae > Cladorhizidae sp. MBARI D1340-BT2. Next base: position 47,537,745 of record JAQNBH010000016.1, on the reverse strand, counting down.
TCTACAGTCACAATGGCTGAAAACTCGGTATAAAAAGGCAACGCGTTTCCTAGCCGAAATGCTGGTTTTATTTTAATATGCAAGTTCCAATTGAGATATCGTAGTGATGTTAATTCCGAGAAAAGATTTGGAAGAGTCTACCAGGAAAGATCCATAAGGTTACTCTTGGAAATATGAGACAGTCCAAGAGGACAGCATGTAAACATCGGCTTGGAAGGCATTGATGTCACTCATATTAGATATTGGTCTGTAAAGGAAAAATATCGTCAGCATACATGGAGTTTAGTGACAAAGCTAAGATGCAAAGGCTGTTTGTGAAAATGATAATCTTAAAATTGATCCTTGAGGAAACCTGAAGGACATTTTTTTAAGACAGATGAGTGTCCATTCATTTTGATGGCAGTCAGGTAATAAGTTTACTCTAGTAAACTATTTCAGAACCCAGATATGTCAGACACTCTGATAAAGAGGAGATATTGTCGAAGGCCTTAGAAAGGTCTAAGAAGACAAGAAGCCTCCTCTTGGTAGCCATAGAATCCAACTCTTCTTCATTTATAATACTGCCGTTCTTTGTAGTGTTGGTCAAGGTTGAAATGCAATGGACTCATTGCAATGTTGTGAACTATGCAACGCTCCGGAACATATTACGCAATGCACACAACGGAAATGGATTCAATGGAATTTTATTGCCTTCTGTCATATTGTGACTGGCCTTAGAGAGCCCTGTTCATGGTCTCCTGACTAACCTCCATGTGGCTGGTATAATTTCCTACTATTTGGAGCTATTTTTTGGCTTGCATGCAAAAGTTGCTTCTCTGATTTTCTTTTGGGGTATCGTTTGCATTCAACAATGATGTGCAGGATCTGGGTGGAGTTTTCAATCATCCTAGCTCAAACAAATTTTAATATTCCGGACCTTTCATTATATCATCCACTGTAGTAGCTCACTGCTTAATTAATGTCGTATATGACTTGATTGGTTTGAAGATTCTTTACATGTAGGAATCCTTCAGGACACAAGAGCCTATTCTCAGCCTTCGTCGAGTGATGCTGGGACTGGCTTCAAGGTTAGTAGCTGAGCTCAGCATGGAAACTGAGTGCTTTCTGGGTTATAAACTGGTACTGAGATGTAGTTGTGTGACTTGCATTTGTGGGAGAGTGGAGAGTAACGGCTGAAGGGGTGGGCATGAGATGGGTGCTTACACAAGGGATTGACTCTGAAGGTGAGGGTGTGATGGGGTTGATAGGAGTGAGCATAATGGTCTACATGATTTCGTCTACAGTTTTGAGGTGCTTGGAGTATGTATTCTTTCCTATATGCTTACATTCTTTGTACTTGAATTAGGATAGCCACATGTATGCCTTACTCCTTTTACTTCTGGTCAATGTAAATCATTTTTCAGGCATGAGAAGGAGATCAGCAAGTATTGGCTCAAGAGTGCAAAGATTGCTAGAAGGTCAGTCAACATATAAAGCAATGCAGTTGTCACGCTGTAAATATGTATGCTAGTGTAGAATCATTGCCCTGAGCTTCGTGAAGCAGGGTAGAGGAATCAAGCTGTCCTTGTTGCATGCATCCATGACATGTGCACATAATCCAGCGAAGTTCAACAGCCAACACACAAGGTTGTTTCTGCACCTGCTCTGTGTCCCATCTCAAGGAAGCGTGGTAGCTGCAATTTTTAATAAGATAAGCACGCATTACTTTTAAGAGATTCATGTCTTTTATATATAATTTTTTCTTCTTCAGAAGTTAATCTATGCATGTCATGGCCTTCTCCCAAGCCACACCCTGTATAAATGGCAGGGTTCTGACTTGCAAGGCAGTTCAATGCAGACTCCTTTGCAAACCTAGTGGCCAAGTTTTATAGCAAGATTGTATCCCCCCATTTTCAACACATAATTGCTGAGACAGTGTTGGAAGCATCTATATAATGTGGTGGGAAAATCATAATCATTGAAGCAGGAAAAGAATCATTATGTGCATGCCAATGTGCTATTCACATTCGAGCTGAGAAGCTTGAAGCTGGAGGTGCTAGCACAAAACAGCTCAACTACAAGGGAGCCCAGACCAGCAGTGGAATGAGCTGAAAGAAAGATAATAGCACCCTCCATATTGGCAAGGAAAAAACTATACAAAAGAAGTCCTGAACAGTAACAACAATGTAAGAGATGAAAGTCCCGAGAAGCAAGCAAAATGAACATACAAGATGAGCGGAGGAAACTACTGAGCTGTGTCAACAACATTGAGACAGATTGGACAAAGCATGTCTGGGGAGAGCATGAAAGATTTGTAGCGATATTTAAATGGCTGATGAGACAAAGTGAAATGCTAGGAGAGAGCACTTACATGTACATACACTACTGAGACCATACTAATATTAGGCTACTCTAAATAGCTATATCGACAGGTGTTTATAGAGGCGTAGCTATGGAAGCTGCTGTATGACTACTGCTGCCTGTATTGCCAACCTTGCTAGAGTTTCCTACTAGATCTTGTGTGTGGATATTTCGGTGCTTTGAGCATCACTGCTGCATGGCTATGCAGGTATTGAACATCTAGAGCATCACCGCTGCACCATAGGTATTGAATATCTCGAGCATCACTGCTGCACCATGGCTATGTAGGTATTGAATATCTCGAGCATAACTGCTGCATGGCTATGTAGGTATTGAATATCTCGAGCATCACTGCACCATGGCTATGTAGGTATTGAATATCTCGAGCATCACTGCTGCATGGCTATGTAGGTATTGAACATCTAGAGCATCACCGCTGCACCATAGGTATTGAATATCTCGAGCATCACTGCTGCACCATGGCTATGTAGGTATTGAATATCTCGAGCATAACTGCTGCATGGCTATGTAGCACTGCACCATGGCTATGTAGGTATTGAATATCTCGAGCATCACTGCTGCATGGCTAAGGTATTGAATATCTCGAGCATCACTGCGCTATGTAGGTATTGAACCATTCTCCTCCACTCTAGCAGGAGGGGAGTGAACAACATGGTAGTGGTCTCTGAATATCACAAGCCCAGGGGGAATCTTATGGGAAGATCCTATGGCATCACAAGACGATTACATGCCCCAGAACACGAAGAGAGATGGCAGGAAGGATGAGCGGGAAAAATAATAATAAAATGATTTTAATTTATTTTACAAATGTAAACTAATAAGCATATACATGTATAATATATATATATATAGTAATAATAGAGAAGTATTGGGATGGCTAGTCCTACTATAGTTTCATGCTAATGCAATCATCAGGGACAATGAGCAACTCATTGTATGTCCTAAAAACATTGTCCATGATGATTGCATTAGCATGAAACTATAGTAGGACTAGCCATCCCAATACTTCTCTATTATTACTAGCTCTGCTTTAACACAGCATTGAGCACTATTTGTAGCCTTCACCAGCAAACTACCTTCTAAGTATATATATATATATATATATATTAATAGACTGGTGTACACTTAAAGTATAATTACTTTGTCACTTGATCATCTAATAAGTGATATAATATTATATACAGGGCTGGTCGGCATTGCAGCGATACAGTAGACTGGCATGCACTTAGAGGTGTATAATTACTTTATCACTTGGCAATCTAAGTGATATATGAATACTTAATATTATATACAGGGCTGGTCAGCATTGCAGCGATACAGTGGACTGGTATGCACTTAGAGGTGTATAATTACTTTATTACTTGGTCGTCTAAGTGATATATGAATACTTAATATTATATACAGGGCTGGTCAGCATTGCAGCGACCAGTAGACTGGCATGCACTTAGAGGTGTATAATTACTTTATCACTTGGCAATCTAAGTGATATATGAATACTTAATGTTATATACAGGGCTGGTCATCTCGAGTCGGCTAATATCTTCCTGTTGAATGCCGAGACCAAAGACTACTCCTTGCCTGAGGTGCAGATTGAATGGGCAGAATATGAGAAGACACAGGTACTGTTGTTGTGTATAGATATATTAATATTATATTTAAAAATTGTGCTTGTGTTCGGGTGGGGGGGGGGGGGGGGGGGGGGTAGTTCAGGAATTGTTCTCATTATATTAATACAAAAGTTTTAGTTATTGAAGATGTTAATTCACTGAGCCAGTGACCATGAAAAGCTATGTGTGTGTTTTGTGACATCATATTTTTTACCACATCAAATGGCGGGTGAGATATTGCCGGCTGGATTGTTGTTTGTTGTCTTTTTTCCCTTCCTAATAAATGCTGTTGTTGCTGCTGCTGTTTGGTGGTTCTGGTTTTGTTGCTATTGTTAAAATGATATTGGGAATGCTGTTGCAGATAATATTATTGCTGTTGCATATTTTTTATACTTGTTTCTTCAGAGTTCATCTCGTGCATTGGTGAGCTTGCAGAAAGCTACTGAGTAAGTTATATCAGGAGGTAGAGAAAATAATCAAAATCTGTAGATATGATGCATCCCAAAATATTGTTAGTGTATTCTTTTACCATACTTTCATATGGTTAGTGAACTCTGTGATTTGACACAATTCTTTACTGTGCTCTTTGTCTGAACATTGTCCTTGATATATACTTCAATGTTAATTGAACTCCATCACGGATCATTGTTTGGGTATTTGTTTATGCATGTTTCAGTGACCAGTGGCCTGAAGTGAGTATCAACCTGGATGGGCAAGGGGAGAGTGCTACCAGGAACACCACACATGCTGATGTAAGAACTCGGGGACCCATGTCATGACAAAGTTGAATAATTGTATGATCTTTCTCGAGATCATGGAATTTACCAAAATTTTAAGTTTAGTTTTATCCAATATAAGTACAGGGAAAAAGTGCTTATACTTTTGTCTCAGATAGCCTACAGGGACAAAAGGTCATTTTTCTCTCCCTGTTGTAAAAAATGGCTATAACACTCTGAAATGGTGGATGGCTGTGACTGCATCATTTCATTATATATATAAATACTTGTGATCTGAAGTTTAGTAATTACCACAAAAAATGCACAGAATATGAGAGAGAGTGCTGCTGCATGGGTTGTAAAATAATAATAATATTGATTTTCAGATAACATCAAATACTTGAATGATGAAGAAATTTCGGTTGAAATGTTGGCACTAAAAAGAAAACCTCTCAACGAACTCTCAGTTGACATAACGAAATTGCAATAACCCTCTCAACAAATTGACTTGAATTTTACTCCCTCCTTTGCAGAGAGAGAGTAAAATTCAAGTTGATTATTGAGAAGGTTGTAAAAAAATAGAATCCTCCATTGTGTTAATAGGTAAAGGGTCTTGCAAATGTTTGTTGTCTATGTTGTACATTTTGTTTCATTTTTTGTCAGATATTTTGGTCTTGTTTCTAGTCAAGCAGCTACCTACAAGAGTTACTCAGTGTAACACCAGAACTAGTTGTTGTTATTTATATACACAAAATAGCACACCTGACAGACACATGTGTCATTAATAGTGATCTGGTTTTGTTCTGTTGCCTACTTATGCGTGTTTATGGTATATTGATGGACTTTTACCAATTTTCAGTTGTGTTGCTGAAGGATTAGTTGTTACAATGCATTGGATAATTTGGAGTCTTCTGGTAGTGAAATTATGACAAATGTACACAAGTTATGTGTGAAAAAAGTACATATTATATAGATACATAGGTAGATACGAAGATACAACAATATCTTGAAGATGAATTTCATGGTTTGTGACGTTTTTCCCCCCTTTTTTTCCTTTTTTTCTTTTTCTTTCTTCTTCTAGTTTACTACCTTCATGATTCAAAGAACACTTGAAGAGTTTGTGGGTGTCAAAATTGGCTGAAGCCACCATTTGGGATATTAAGAAGCTGCCAAAGTGATTTTTAGCCGAGTTATAATACTTTTGTTTTTGCCATTTTAAAGTAGGGTCAAACCATGTAGGTAGTAGATCGCACACTGATCTGATTCTATAGATGGGGTAGATTTGAATATGTTTGAATGTGTGCTTCAGGCCCTGCTACTGATTGGTCTGTGGATGGAGGCAGCGGATTTTGACACACAGACTGTCCTAAAGCAATACAAGGTCCACCCTATTCATACATCAAGCATAATTATTTGTGCCTTTACTTTTAACTTGGAATGCTTCTCATTATAGAAAGTGATTTCAGTGTATCCCGAGTCAGAAGACGGGCATTTCTATTTGGGCAAATACTATGACAGACTTATGACTGTGCTTGCTAGTGACAAACCAACAAAATCAGCGTAAGTTTGTTTTGGAAAATCTCAACTTTAGATCGAATCTGCTTATTCTATTTTTTTAAACTTTTATTCTCTAAACCGTTTTTTCTCTCTCGTGTTTCTTCGATTATACTCTAACTTTTTTCTTCATTTCTGTCCTTTTTGTTGTTGTTGTTGTTGTTTGTTTTATTCTTTTTTTGTTTGTTTGATTCTTCACCACACATTTGTTCTTTCTTTCTCTGCGTTATTTTTCTGTGTTGTTCAGAGAGTTTCTTCACTTTATCATCCGCCATTATGGAAAGTGTCTTGAGTTTGGCAACAAGTACATCTACCAGTGTATGCCGAGAATGCTCACTCTCTGGCTGGACTTTGGGTCCAGTGTTTCTGACAGTGGAAGTAAGCAGGAGAAAGCCAGTTAATTATGTATGTGGAGAGACTTTAGGTCCAGTGTTCCTGAAAGTGGAAGTAAGCAGTGGAAAGCCAATTAATTATGTATGTGGAGAGACTTTGGGTCCAGTATTCCTGACAGTGGAAGTAAGCAGGAGAAAGCCACTTAATTATGTATGTGGAGAGACTTTAGGTCCAGTGTTCCTGACAGTGGAAGTAAGCAGTAGAAAGCCAGTTAATTATGTAGTGTGGAGAGACTTTTAGTCCAGTGTTCCTGACAGTGGAAGTAAGCAGTAGAAAGCCACTTAATTATGTATGTGGCGAGACTTTAGGTCCAGTGTTCCTGAAAGTGGAAGTAAGCAGTGGAAAGCCAATTAATTATGTATGTGGAGAGACTTTGGGTCCAGTGTTCCTGACAGTGGAAGTAAGCAGGAGAAAGCCACTTAATTATGTATGTGGAGAGACTTTAGGTCCAGTGTTCCTGACAGTGGAAGTAAGCAGTAGAAAGCCAGTTAATTATGTAGTGTGGAGAGACTTTTAGTCCAGTGTTCCTGACAGTGGAAGTAAGCAGTAGAAAGCCAGTTAATTATGTATGTGGAGAGACTTTGTGTTCAGTGTTCCTGACAGTGGAAGTAAGCAGTAGAAAGCCAGTTAATTATGTATGTGGAGAGACTTTTAGTCCAGTGTTCCTGACAGCAGTAGTAGAAAGCCAGTTAATTATGTATGTGGAGAGACTTTGGGTCCAGTGTTCCTGACAGTGGAAGTAAGCAGTAGAAAGCCAGTTAATTATGTATGTGGAGAGACTTTGGGTCCAGTGTTCCTGACAGTGGAAGTAAGCAGTAGAAAGCCAGTTAATTATGTAGTGTGGAGAGACTTTGGGTTCAGTGTTCCTGACAGTGGAAGTAAGCAGTAGAAAGCCAGTTAATTATGTATGTGGCGATGGTGCCGGAGATAAGTGAGAGGAGTTGATGTAAATATGGTATGGTTATGGCACATATAGAATGTTTGAGCGGTTTCACATAATGTTATATAGATGTGTTGATAAAACTGTCTATTGCTTGGTAACTGTGAACAACTTACTTTAATAGCGACAACAACGACAACAGCAATAATAATAATGAAAAACAATTATAATAGCAATAGTTGTAGTGATAATAATAATAGTAATAAATAACTCAATGAACTCGCAGTTGACATAGCAAAAATATATTCCTGATGAAGGTAGAGCATCTAGTCAAGACGTCAAAAGAGTAAATTTCAAGTTGATTATTGAGGTCATTGTAATAATAATGTTATTTCCTATTACTATTGCTGCTACTACTACTAGTGCCACTACTATTATTATTGTTATACTAATATCAATATTATCATCATCATTAACTAACTATAGTCATCATTACATGAATTGCTGCAGACCAACTGTAATAGTGGTCCTGGCTGTTGCTGTATCAATTTTTGTTTCTCAGGTAGTAGCATCAGTAAGCGGAGTCAGGAGAAGGAACGTAGTGCTCTCAAATATGCTCACTCTTTGTCTCAGCTCAATGAGGTCAGAACAATATGCACATGTGCTCGTATACTGACAGAGCTTGGTCCTGTGACTCCGATGTGGGACCCACAGTTAATACACTTATCTTCCTTGAAAGTTAAAGGTTTATATGGCCTGCTAAAGCCGATGTGCTGGCAAAATCTCTGTGCACATGCTCGCACACCATTCAGATGTGTCACATGCACCACAGCAAACAAAGCATAAATGACTGTGTAGATAAATATTTTTGAACGGTTTAATCGGCGAGTCCTCAGTGAGGGGTTGGATGAAAAATATTAGATATGCCATGCATGTCATATCTATATATGTATGTGCATATGTATGAATGTATTTATTCACCGTATATTCACTCATAAAAAAAATGAACGGGCCACCCACCTTAAATAATGCAGTCTTACGTAAACTGGGAATTGTCGTCACTGTAATGGGATTGCAGATCGACAGAACGGCCTGGCCGGCAGCGCTAGACAGGCCTGGCTGCATGCGCTGACAGGCAGGTGAGATCAGGCTGCACAGTTAATAGCTCATTTTCCCCATACCAGATAGCAGAACAGGCCAGTTTGAAATAGGATAAACAACAAACCAAGACCTTAATAACCCCCTGCAAGCACTCCAAAACCACCTCCCCCATACGTAGGCCCTCATGCGACAAGAAAAGGAAAACATTGCTGCACGGGCAGGTGAGAATGGCTGCATGGTTAGTAGCTGACAGGAAAGGATGATGGACGTAGTTACTCACTTCATCAACATACTTTCGCTTTCCTCTCAATGCCTTGCATATGTGTTGCTCATATCTTCACATCATAATCCAACGTGCAGATAGGTACAGAGCATGTGTTGCTTCCACTATTCACTACACAATCTATGGATAGATCCCATGCAAATTCTTCTGTGAATGTTTCCCTCCCCAACCCCCAAATAATTTCTCCCTCTATACTGTACGTGCATGAATGTGAAGCATGGTATGTTTACTATGAATATATGAATATCATTAACATCACTGTGTGTGCAAAGTATATAGGAGGGTGCTACTCATTGAATGACTGCCACATGCATATAGTTATGCCATTAACTAGAAGATTACTGTCCTTGCTTATATTGTGCATATGAGCTTTAAGTTTTAGTTCTCCATGATATTCGATCAGTTATACCTTGGGGTGTAGCTAGGGAATGTGAAGAGCTTGAAGAAGGGGACAACCGAACTCTAAAACGCTGCAGCTATTCAGGTTTTGAAGAGCAATTGCTGCACTTGTTATCTAGATAATTGCCACCATAATCCATGAGCAATCATCTTTGGGTATCAATGTTTCATAAGAAGAGGTCATCTCCTGGGTGCCTCCCTCCCCCCAAGAGTTCTGAAAATCGCAATGCTAGTCTGTTGAATATTCATCACCACTATATGGATGCAAAGGATATTTTCTTGTAAAATAGAATTAAAATAGAATTAATTTTTTCCCTTATTTCTGCCTTCAAAGTCGCAATGCAGCCAAGCTATAATTATATAGCTCTTCTTTTCTTCTGGCTCTTCTGGTTATTATAACAACTCTTCTTTCCTTCTGGTTATTATAACACACTAAAAGCTAACCAAAATGTGTTGATGGGTATAGATGTCAAAACAACCACCCAAGTAAAAACTGTGTACAGTGTACAAACTTATTTACTATACCATAGCTTGTAGCATCCACTCGAGGGCATTTTTGCTCAGCCTTGTGGTGGCTGATGCAGCACTATCCATTCACCTTGACAGCTGTGGATTGCAGCTATAATTGATTGTTTGTATGTTATAAAACTCAGCAGGATAACAGGCACTGGGAGAAGCATTTGGGGACCTTTATGTAATTCAAAGACATTTTTGGGGGGCACCATTTCAGTCTCCTTGCCTCTTCATTAAAACTCAGCAAGTGTTAATAAGTAAAGGATCTGAATTTTATTTTTATTTTTGATATAATTTTTTTTCTTTTTCTTCACACTGTCGCTTTTTATGAGCAACTAGCAGAGGTACCTGGTGTTATCTGGGGAAAGGATAGTTATCTCTAAGGAGGACTGAGAAATATTCCATAATTCTTTGATGTGCCTGTGTACTCATATATTAGCTGATGAAGGGTATAATAGGACGGCTACCTCCCTACCAGTTTCTCATCGCCTTCTCACAACTCGTCTCCAGAATATGCCACCCTAACTCGGAAGTCTTCACACATCTCGAGGTTAGCTACACATTGTCATGTGGCACTATAGGACTTTATGTGAAGTGACTCTGAGGGAAGTGTGTTTAGAATAATACACACACATACACACACACACACACTAGTGTTTGTCTGTGTGTTAGGATCTGACAAAAGTGGTGAGTGGATTATTACTTTCAGCTTCTACTAATGCTTAACCTCTGCCTTTATGCTTTCTTGCTCGAGAAACTTCCATCTATACATAATTTTTGTGTTCTTTGACCTGACCAAAATAACTCAAATTTGAACATTCTGTCTCGCATCACACACAGTGTACACACCATCAGCTTTCCCTCTGTCAGTAGTCTACCTCATATTGTCATATTATTTTTTCTTGTTCTTCTTTTGTTTTTTTATCGGCCTTGCTACTCATCAAGAGAGAAAAAAGGGTGTATATGTATGTGTGTGTGCATGTTCTTTTTAATTGGAAATTATTGTGGGAAGCATGAAGTGAAATGAATATTTGCTTTCGTGTCTTGCAGGCTATCATCCTGAAGCTTCTGGAGTGCTATTCACAGCAGGCACTTTGGATGATGATAGCAATCAGAAAGGTATCCATTGCGAATGTTGTACTGACTATATTAGCGGAGCTTGTGTTCCACTGGCTATTTTCTGTGATATCCAGTCCACGCATTCAGACAGAGAAATTAAATGCAGAAGAATCTTGGACAAAGCCAAGTAAGCGGGTTAAAATTATGCAATGAATATTGTTAATATAATTGTTGTTATTTTTATAGGAAAGAGCTTCCTCACTGTGTGAAACTGATAGACGTAAGCAAGCAAACTGTTCTTGAAAGACGGCGGGTTCTTACTCCGTGCTCGTCCATATACCTGTACGGATGCGTACACATGTTGTTTTCATGTTGCAGGACATGGAGAAACTGTGCGACCGTTTGTTGGAGATGTGCAACAAGTCAGTGGAACCTTCCAAGAACCACAGCATGGATAAGCTATGTCGGGGCCTGGTCCGACTAACCAGCATGAGGTTGGTTCATGTGTATCCATGGCCAGCTGCAGGTTAATCCCTCTTCATTAGAGAGCAAATGGCCACGTCGTGGGAGATGGTTACTGTTCCTTGTGGCACCTGTAGTCCTCAAGGGTCATTCAGGAATCTGTTTGATTCTGTAGATATAATTTGGGGTGTATTAGCCTAGGCATACAACGCACTGGTTCTGTAGATATAATTTGGGGGTGGGCATACAACACACTGTGGTTCTGTAGATATAATTTGGGGTGTATTAGCTAGGCACACAACACACTGTGGTTCTGTAGATATAATTAGGGGTTGCATTAGCTGGGCATACAACGCACTGTGGCTCTGTAGATATAATTTGGGGGTGCATTAGTTAGGCATACAACGCACTGTGGTTCTGTAGATATAATTTGGGGTGTATTAGCTAGGCACACAACACACTGTGGCTCTGTAGATATAATTTGGGGTGTATATATTAGCTAGGCATACAACGCACTGTTCTATAGATATAATTTAGGGGTGCATTAGCTATATAGGCACACAACGCACTGTGGTTCTGTAGATATAATTTGGGGTGTATTAGCTAGGCATACAACGCACTGGTTCTGTAGATATAATTTGGGGTGTATTAGCTAGGCATACAACGCACTGGTTCTGTAGATATAATTTGGGGTGTATTAGCTAGGCATACAACACACTGTGGCTCTGTAGATATAATTTGGGGTGTATATATTAGCTAGGCATACAACGCACTGTTGTTCTATAGATATAATTTAGGGGTGCATTAGCTATATATATAGGCATACAACGCACTGTGGCTCTGTAGATATAATTTGGGGGTGCATTAGTTAGGCATACAACGCACTGTGGTTCTGTAGATATAATTTGGGGTGTATTAGCTAGGCACACAACACACTGTGGCTCTGTAGATATAATTTGGGGTGTATATATTAGCTAGGCATACAACGCACTGTTGTTCTATAGATATAATTTAGGGATGCATTAATTAGCTATATATATAGGCACACAACGCACTGTGGTTCTGTAGATATAATTTGGGGTGTATTAGCTAGGCATACAACACACTGTGGCTCTGTAGATATAATTTGGGGTGTATATATTAGCTAGGCATACAACGCACTGTTGTTCTATAGATATAATTTAGGGGTGCATTAGCTATATAGGCACACAACGCACTGTGGTTCTGTAGATATAATTTGGGGTGTATTAGCTAGGCACACAACACACTGTGGCTCTGTAGATATAATTTGGGGTGTATATATTAGCTAGGCATACAACGCACTGTTGTTCTATAGATATAATTTAGGGATGCATTAGCTATATATATAGGCACACAACGCACTGTGGTTCTGTAGATATAATTTGGGGTGTATTAGCTAGGCACACAACACACTGTGGCTCTGTAGATATAATTTGGGGTGTATATATTAGCTAGGCATACAACGCACTGTTGTTCTATAGATATAATTTAGGGATGCATTAGCTATATATATAGGCACACAACGCACTGGTTCTGTAGATATAATTTGGGGTGTATTAGCTAGGCACACAACGCACTGTTGTTCTATAGATATAATTTGGGGTGTATTAGTTAGGCATACAACGCACTGTGGTTCTGTAGATATAATTTAGGGGTGCATTAGCTATATATATAGGCACACAACGCACTGTGGTTCTGTAGATAGTGCATTAGCTATATATATAGGCATACAACGCACTGTTGTTCTGTAGATATAATTTGGGGTGTATTAGCTAGGCATACAACACACTGTGGTTCTGTAGATATAATTTGGGGTGTATTAGCTAGGCATACAACACACTGTGGTTCTGTAGATATAATTTGGGGTGTATTAGCTAGGCACACAACACACTGTGGCTCTGTAGATATAATTTGGGGGTGCATTAGTTAGGCATACAACACACTGTGGTTCTGTAGATATAATTTGGGGTGTATTAGCTGGGCATACAACACACTGTGGTTCTGTAGATATAATTTGGGGTGTATTAGCTATATATATAGGCACACAACACACTGTGGTTCTGTAGATATAATTTGGGGTGTATTAGTTAGGCATACAACGCACTGTTGTTCTATAGATATAATTTAGGGGTGCATTAGCTATATATATAGGCATACAACACACTGTGGTTCTGTAGATATAATTTGGGGTGTATTAGCTGGGCATACAACACACTGTGGTTCTGTAGATATAATTTGGGGTGTATTAGCTATATATATAGGCACACAACACACTGTGGTTCTGTAGATATAATTTGGGGTGTATTAGCTAGGCACACAACACACTGTGGTTCTGTAGATATAATTTGGGGTGTATTAGCTAGGCATACAACACACTGTTGTTCTATAGATATAATTTAGGGGTGCATATAGGCACACAACGCACTGTGGTTCTGTAGATATAATTTGGGGTGCATTAGCTAGGCATACAACACACTGCACATGGTTCTGTAGATATAATTTGGGGTATATTAGTAGGCATACAACACGCTGTGTGGATTGAGACACAACAACTAGAAATTGACCAAATCTCAACTTTGTTGCACTTGGCACATGAATTTGTGGATCTTTGCCTCTGTGTGGCCTTTGACCTGACGTTCCTTTGTTGTAATATTCAAGTGCATGATAGTGAGAATCTGGCTTGTTTTGGGATTGCAGCGAGTTCAGTGCCATCATGGTCCCTATTCAATCCTCAATGAATGTGACTCTGCCAGGAGCTGGGACCAAAGGTTTGCATAATCCCTTTCCTGGGACACAGCCAACCATTGAAAAGTTTGATAATAAGGTATAGTAGTATACTGTAGTAGTGAAATTTCTAGTAGAGTAAAGCAGTTTAGATACTGCAGCTGATCCTGACACCAATAAGGCCTTGAATGATTCCAAAGTTCAGTGTAAATTTTTATTTTTTGCTCATTAGGTGGAAGTTCTTGGTTCTCTCCAGAGACCTAAGAAGATCACAGTGCTGGCTAGCGATGGCCACTCTTATGTTCTTCTGTGCAAACCAAAGGTATTGGTGCCACGCGGGCATGCGTGTAATTATAAGGTTATAATTTAAACACACGTAACCCAAGCTTGATTAAGATAATGTAAATAGCTAATGCTGGGAATATGAAATGTTATTTGCTATATAACTAATTTGATCTCACTTATCCAGCAGAAGAAGTAATTCTAAAAATTCGGAAAAGCTGATTCGTGTGTGCTTGGGAAAGCTGTAAATAATAATAATAATAATAATAATAATAATAATAATAATAATAATAATAATAATAATAATAATAATAATAATAATAATAATAATAATAATAATAATAATAATAATAATAATAATAATAATAATAATAATAATAATAATAATAATAATAATAATAATAATAATAATAATAATAATAATAATAATAATAATAATAATAATAATAATAATAATAATAATAATAATAATAATAATAATAATAATAATAATAATAATAATAATAATAATAATAATAATAATAATAATAATAATAATAATAATAATAATAATAATAATAATAATAATAATAAGCTTTTTTTTTTTTGCTTGCACATATTTTGTTTTGCACAATGTTGGAATGTGATTAGCATGTAAAGTGTGTGTATACACTATTATGTAATCGCTTTTGTCTAACACCAACACATATACAAACAGGATGACTTGAGGAAGGATGCCAGGCTGATGGAGTTCAACTCCTTGGTCAACAAGGTATGTAGCATGGCCATGGCCTTGGTGCCAAGAGTACCGACACTTATTCAACAATGCATGCCTGATAGTAAATGTCTTGTGTGCATCGATATAAAAACAAAAAAGGGCATTTGAGTTCCTCTTCCCTGCTAGCTTTTTTTTTCCTTTCAGAAGTTTGTTATCGGGGCACAATGTAAGCTATATATTATGGAAGGGAGGGGAAGAGCCTGTGTTTGTTACAGTTCTAGTTTTCCCTTCATAGCCAGACAGATGTGTGCATGGTTTGCTATCTCCCCTATTGACGATGACGGTAACTGGATAGCTACTCAACTGAGCATTGGTTTGGTGAAGGTATAGTGTGGCGAAGTGTATGTAATAATTAGCTGTTATATGATTATAGCTTAGATAAGTGGCACAGTAATGGCAACAATTACTATAACTGTAGCTAGCTTTGCCTTGCTGTTTAGCTTAAAAACTGCCATTACGGATCACAAATCGGATCGGATTAGCTATAAGGCCATTTGTTTGCCTTCAACTTCAGTCTCCCCAGATTCACTCTGTTTGCACTGGGATTCTAATCTAAGGTGCCTTATGCATAGCATATGTGAATGCACTTCACAAAGAACTGGACACTTTAACAACCCATAGTACATTATAGTGTGAGGCTGCTGTAAATTTAAGCTACTCTTTTTCTCTTGCAGTGTCTGCGAAAAGATCATGAAAGTAGACAGCGAAGGCTCTACATCAGAACTTATGTGAGTGTGGAAACTCTTGTCTTGTTCGATAGAGTGGAGATGTCTATTTAATTAATCCCTGACTACATAATTTCATTGCCACACACCTCATAAATGCTTCACCAGTTGTTGTTTTTTTAAAGTTTTTTTATTATTTTTTTGTTTTTTTGTTTGTTTATAGGAACTGTGCACACCCCACTACTTTGTCTGCTGTCCATAATATTCTCCGGGTCAAATAGTGACTGGATAGTGTATGCAAGATTCCTCACCCTTACATGCTGTTCACACTGTGCAATTAATTTATAAAACAGGGGAATTGTTGACAGATTTTCTTCAGTATTTTGGTTGTTTGGTGAAATTGTTAGCAACTACAATGGTGCAAAGTTTGGTCAGTAATTACCAGCTATTTGTGCATGCATAATATTTGACATAAACAGTATTTTAAGACCACACGACCCAACCATCCAGTGATTTTATTTCCCCATTCCAGGAACCCCCGAAACCAGAGGATTTATGCAGGGCTTTAGAGCACATGCAAGCTGATGCTTGCAACATATATTTATCCAGGGCTTTAGAGCACATGCAAGCTGATGCTTGCAGCATATATTTATCCAGGGCTTTAGAGCACATGCAAGCTGATGCTTGCAGCATATATTTATCCAGGGCTTTAGAGCACATGCAAGCTGATGCTTGCAGCATATATTTATCCAGGGACATGCAAGCTGATGCTTGCAGCATATATTTATCCAGGGCTTTAGAGCACATGCAAGCTGATGCTTGCAGCATATATTTATCCAGGGCTTTAGAGCACATGCAAGCTGATGCTTGCAGCATATATTTATCCAGGGCTTTAGAGCATATGCAAGCAGCATATATTTATCCAGGGCTTTAGAGCATATGCAAGCTAATTCTTGCTACATTGCATCATATTGATCGATCCTTCTGAATCTGCAGTTAGACAACCTACGGACGCTAACCATACTCACAGTCCATTTCAAACTCTGATTTTGGTTCTGGTTGATTTCATACAATAGCCACAAGGAACTTGATGGCACCCAACGAGCTTCTGAATATCGGGAGAGTGCAGTGACATTCACTATATTGCTTTGATCCCCATTTCAAAATGGCACAAAAAAAAACACCCACAGATCACATCTCAACTAAAACTTACATTGGAAGCTTCTTAACTGCCTAAATGGTAAGCTTCGGCTGCTATCAGCTCCAAAAGGATTGCCAGCGTGCCTTGAATCCTTCACTAAGGTAGTCAATCGGCAGTTTTAAAACAATGTATAAAGTGTGGAAAATCCCTTGAAATTTTTATCTATCTATCTATCTCTTTTCTGCCACATGTAACATTTGTACAATATGTCCATTCGAAAGAACTCGAGTATTACAAGACTCCAAACCATCCAATGTACAGCCATCCACAACTCATTGGTAATTCGACTATGTGAGCAGCAGTGTCACCGATGATGCAATCAAGCCAGCTCATGGGCTGTCTTATAATCGGAATCGAGTAAAAGACAACATGTGCTACATTGTATGCACTCAGTTCTGCTGTTTGGTTTACAAAGTTATCGCTCCTGAGAAACTTTTACTGTGTCCAAAGGATTAGCTGATCATCTTTCAAAACATCTGCTGTTTGGTTGGAGTTCTCCTGTGCAACTGTTACCTAGTCCTTGAAGGGGGCAGTGGCTGACCCTACAAGTCCATGAAGGAGGCAGTGGCTGACCGCATATACAAGTCCTTGAAGGAGGCAGTGGCTAACCCCACAAGCAAGTCCTTGAAGGAGGCACTGGCTGACCCCACATACAAGTCCTCGAAGGAAGCTATAGCTGATCCTTGACCAAAACATTTGCAGTTAGGCTCGTGGAGTTCTCCTTTGCAGCTGTTATATACCAAGTCCTTGAAGGAGGAAGTGGCTGACCCTAATGGGCACAGTCAACAATAGGAACAAGATATGGCATGTGCTGATATCTGTGTAGCGGACATATGGTGCACATGGGCACAGTCTCCAATAGCAACAAGATATGCCATGTGTTGATATGTGTAGTGGACAACATGGTGCACATGGGCACAGTCTCCAATAGCAACCAACAAGATATGGCATGTGCTGATATCTGTGTAGAGGACAACATGATGCACGTGGGCACAATCTCGAATAGCAACATTTAGGCGCTGATTTGGACATTGTAGAACTCTAGTAGTGTACGGCGCTAAACTATAATCCAAACAAACAACCCACTTGAAACAAAATGTTCTGCCTTCCAATCATCTTTTTTGTTTTATTGCCAACACTTCAACTGAAATACCACCTTTGCCCTGTTGATGATCGAAGTATTTCGGTTTGAAATGTTGGCAATGAGCGGGCGATCTGGAAGGAAGCTATGCAGAACATTCGATGGTGTCAGCTGCATTGGATTGACCTGTTAAAAAAAAAACAGGTAGACCACCGACAATTAGATGACCCTTTACCATTTCAAATAATATTCACTAATTTTGTAGCATATGGTAAATGTCATCTTTACTGAGTATGGGTACAGTGTTGTTAAGACATTGTGTTTACGAATGCTTCAGAGTTATCATAAACAGTTACAAGTTTGCCTTGGTCACAGTTTTGTACACGCTGAACACTATATGTACGTGTTTCAACTGTAACTCCTTATCAAAAACAGGAAAACGCAGTCCCTATGCTCTTGCAGCATTCTGAATAGATCTAATTGTGTTGGTGTTTGTGTTCTAGGCTGTGACCCCTCTGAACGAGGAGTGTGGCTTACTAGAGTGGGTCCCCAACACTCACGGCTTCAGAAACATCTTGCTCAAGTTGTACCAGTAAGTGTAGCTAGATGGAAATCTCGGTGTTGATGAGGTGTGAGTGTCATGTCAGGAATTATTCAGCGTATTTCTCTAACTGAATCAAATGCTCTTTGCTATTTCCTCATCATTATCATCACAATCAGCAGTACAGCAGAAGCACTTGACTATCCATGTTGAGATTAACTAACCCATGTTGGAATAAGAAATTATTATATTTGTTACAATAAGTTTACCCTCTTGACCCTCTTGGCTAAATTAAGTTGTTACTAATCACTATTGTTGTGTTGTTTCTACTAAAAAAAAATTTGTTGTAGTGTTGTATTATACTATTATAATAATTGTTTATTTATAAGGGAGAAGAACTTGGTGATGAGTGCTAGAGAAATGAAGGAGATTATGAAGAATGCTGGGAATAATCCAATGTAAGTACACTGCAAGTTTGTGTTTCTTACTTCCAGGTATGACACACCCACTTCATTAAAATATCATTATTTGGTTGTTGTTGTGACAGTCGCAAGAAGGAAGTTTTTCTGAAAGAGCTTCTTCCCAAGTAAGTTTTCGTCGCCAAATTTCAGCAGAGTCTTCATCATTTATTTTCATTGTTTATCTGATGATAGTGTCAGGTCTTGGACCTTGTGCTTGTGCAGGGTGGTGTGTACAGCAGTGCTATAATAATGATATTATTTATTATTAATGATAATTATTATTAATATTATTATTCCAGACATCCTCCTGTTTTTGGGGAATGGTTTTTGCGAACATTTGCTGATCCAACATCATGGTAAGGCCTGGAGCATTACAATGTACTTCAGCAAAAGCTGCTGCTACTACTACTACTACTACTACTACTACTACTACTACTACTACTACTACTACTACTACCAGGGTTTTATCTTGGGATATTGTTTTGTTTTGGGGGGGAAACATTTGACAAATGTGTTAATTGCCACACGTGGTTCTTAATATGCCAATAACACTAAGTGCAGTGGGCTAGGTTTGTCTGAGAGCACATGGAAGCTATAGCATGCTCTTTGATTGCTTTAAAATGGATCTAAGAAAGTATTTTACTAAGAAAATACCTGTGCTTGACCCTGATTGCTCCACTAGTCCAAGAAATAAGCCTGAAACTGATGTAAGTGCTGGACTGCACTCTTTTGAGTCTGGTGGTGATGAATCTGACAATAATGCAAGTTTGTCTGACACTGAAATGGATAATCCTCCAAAAAGGAAGAAAGTGGGAAAAACTAGCAGAAAGGAACAAGTCAAGCAATCAAAGAAAAGAATGTCTTTCAATTCAAGGTTGTTACATGACTTCCCTTGGGTTCGACACGATTCAGCAATTGATGGGGCATTCTGTACCATCTGTGAGAAGTGGGGAAAGCCTCCCCTTCAAGTTCGAGGAGCTTGGGTACATGAGCCATTTAGAGCTTGGAAAAAGGCCAGAGAGAAAATGCAAGAGCATGCTAAGTCCAACTGGCACAAGGAGGCATGTTTACTGGCTTTAGAACACGAGCATTCCCAGAGAGAAGGTACGATTATTGAGCAGATACAGTCTGTTTCAAGAAGACAACGAGATGAAAATCGTACTGTTGTGAAGAAATTGTTAGAATTGCCCATACAACTAACTTTGCTGATCTAGTTGAACTGGTAATTGCTTGTGGAGCTAATGATCTTCAGCTGTTTGTTCATGATGAAGTGCATAGGAATGCTATGTATACATCCACAACTGCCACTACCGATTTTGTTACTGCCATTGCTCTTTGGGTAGAAGAAGGGCTCCTACAGAGTTTAAAAGAGTCTCCCTACTTCACTCTAATGGGGGATGAATGCACTGACGTGGCGTCCATGGAAGAACTATCCTTGTGTTTCAGGTGGCTAAGAGATGGCAAACCCGAAGAGCACTTTCTTGAGGTGATACATGTCAAAAGGGCGAATGCTGAAACCATCACTTCAACCATTACCACCTACCTAGGAGACAAGGGAATCAATGTGAAGTGTATGCGAGGAAAGGGTTTTGCCACATTTTCAGGAAGAAAGACAGGAGTCCAGACACGGCTTCGTAGGCTATCTCCACATGCCATATTCATTCACTGCAGGAATCATTTGCTACAATTAGCATGTGTACAAGCAGCAAATCAAGTTCCACGCATCAAACGGGTATACAATAACCTCACAACTCTATGGAAATTGTTCTATTACTCCCCCAAAAAGGCAGAGCAGCTGAAGGAGATTCAAGCAGTTCTCAATATGCCCCAGCTAAAAATGCTTAAACCTACTGACACCCGCTGGCTGTCGCATGAAAACACAAACAGGTCAGTTAAAAGATCATACATTGCAATAGTTGTGGCGTTTGAAGCAAATTATGAGGAGTCTGGTGATGCTGAAGCTCATGGTCTGTCTCTACTTCTCAGAAAGCTGGAAACAGTAGCATCCATTTACATGCTTTCTGAGGTGCTTGGCAGTATTGCAAGGCTTTGTAGAGCCTTACAGACAAAGGGCTTTGATCTTGTTCAAGTTCCGTTGGCAGTATCTTCGACTCTTCAGGAATTGCATGCTATTCAAGTATCTCCTACAGACTCTGATGGTATGCCAGTCTAAAGGAAGTTATTCCAGACCATCAATTGTCTGGTATTGCTATGGAGTCCTTCGAAGAAACCTTGAGCACTTTCCACACTCGGGTAATAAATCCTTTCATTACACATCTAACTGAGAATAAGAATATTAACAGCAGATTTGCTGATGGTAAGGATTTATTAGTTGCATTTTCAATTTTGGATCCACGTCACTTGCCACCTGAATCTGATCAAAGATACAGAGAGTATGGTAAAGACAAGTTTATTCAACTTTGTCGACAGTATGGGGTCCAATCGGAAGTAGACGACAAGGCAAAGTGGTTAAGTTTGATCCTGATATTGACTCTGAGCTGGTTATGGAAGAATGGATGACGTACAGACGCCTTTTAAACTCACAAAAAGGAGTCCGAAACATGCAAGAGGGGATAGAGGAAGTCCTTAAAAGTCCTATCTACAGGCAAATGTTTCCTAACATTGTGAAGCTAATGTCAATCTTACTTTGTCTTCCAGTAAGCACTGCTTCAGTAGAGCGTAGCTTTTCAGCAATGAAAACTGTCAAAACAAGGCTACGAAATAATTCAAGCCTTAGCAATTTGATGAAAATAGTCATTGAAGGACCAGATAAATTATCTAAAATTGTGACTATATGGAGCACGATTAAGACAAGAGCTTTACATGTTTAGTTATGTATTTCATTATGCAACTTCATAAAAAAATTAATGAGTGGGAGGGGAGGGTGGGGGGGAAACATGTCCTCTTGGGGGGGAAACATACCCCGGTCTCCCCCCCCCCCCCCCCCCCCCAGATAAAACCCTGACTACTATTATTATTATACTACCACTACTACTACTATACTACTACTACTACTTCTACTACTACTACTATACTACCACCACTACCACTACTACCACAAGTACTACTACTACTACTATACTACTACTACTATTACTACTACTATTACTACTACTACTACTACTATTCTACTACTACTATTACTACTACTATTACTACTACTACAACTATGCCTTGATACAGAAGAATGTGGTTGCAGAGGTCACACTGTGGCTTATACATGTATGCAAGTACACACTTCATAACAAAACACTCACTCTTGCTGCTTGCACTGGACATATCTGGTGTATTACCCACCATAACAGTTATGTGTGTGCACATGTATAGGTACTCACTCTTACTGCTTGCACTGGGCATATCTGGTTTCTTACCCACCAATAACAGTTGTGTGTGTGCACATGTATAGGTACTCACTCTTGCTGCTTGCACTGGGCATATCTGGTGTATTACCCACCAATAACAGTTGTGTGTGTGCACATGTAATGGTACTCACTCTTACTGTACTGCTTGCACTGGGCATATCTGGTTTATTACCCACCAATAAAAGTTGTGGTGTGCACATGTATAGGTACTCACTCCTACTGCTTGCACTGGGCATATCTGGTGTATTACCCACCAATAAAAGTTGTGTGTGTGCAGGTACTCCAGTCGCCAGGCCTATGCTCACACATCAGCGGTCATCTCCATGGTGGGCTATGTGCTGGGACTGGGGGACAGACATGGAGAGAACATTCTCTTTGACTCCACCAATGGAGACTGTGTGCATGTTGACTTCAACTGCCTCTTCAACAGAGTGAGCACGACCATATTCTTAGAATTGTGATAGCACTGCATTGCAACATGTAATATGAATCAATCACACAAAAAAAGGATTTCTCTCTCTCATTTTTGTCTCGGTTATTTTTGGGGTGGAGGTGAGGTGGAGGTGAAAAAATATTCTTCTTCTTAAACACCCAGTATAAAACTGGGAATGCTCCAAGGGTCTGTGATGTTTGTCTGGGATGTGACACATCGAACTATGATGAACACAGAAGCTGATTGCTGTGTTTCTTGGCTGTTGCAGCCGCTGTCTTTCCTCACAGATAGAGTATTATACTTTTTTTGGTTGCTTGTCTCTTTTGGCTTCGCAAATGAATGTGACGCCAACACCTTCTAGATACTGCTGTAACGTAGAGCTTGAGTAACACATCAGCCCATCTAAGCACAAGACTCCCAGCCATTCAGTGAATGCCATCTAAACACAAGGCTCCCAGCCATTCAGTGAATGCCATCTAAACACAAGACTCCCAGCCATTCAGTGAATGCCATCTAAGCACAAGACTCCCAGCCATTCAGTGAATGCCATCTAAGCACAAGACTCCCAGCCATTCGGTGAAGGTCGTCTAAGCACAAGACTCCCAGCCATTCAGTGAAGGTCATCTAAGCACAAGACTCCCAGCCATTCAGTGAAGGTCATCTAAGCACAAGACTCCCAGCCATTCGGTGAAGGTCATCTAAGCACAAGACTCCCAGCCATTCAGTGAAGGTCATCTAAGCACAAGACTCCCAGCCATTCAGTGAATGCCTTCTAAGCACAAGACTCCCAGCCATTCAGTGAATGTCATCTAAGCACAAGACTCCCAGCCATTCAGTGAAGGTCATCTAAGCACAAGACTCCCAGCCATTCAGTGAATGCCATCTAAGCACAAGACTCCCAGCCATTCAGTGAATGCCATCTAAGCACAAGACTCCCAGCCATTCAGTGAATGCCATCTAAGCACAAGACTCCCAGCCATTCAGTGAATGCCAACTAAGCACAAGACTCCCAACCATTCAGTGAATGCCATCTAATCACAAGACTCCCAGCCATTCAGTGAAGGTCATCTAAGCACAAGACTCCCAGCCATTCAGTGAATGCCATCTAAGCACAAGACTCCCAGCCATTCAGTGAATGCCATCTAAGCACAAGACTCCCAGCCATTCAGTGAATGCCATATAAGCACAAGACTCCCAGTCATTCAGTGAATGCCATCTAAGCACAAGACTCCCTGCCATTCAGTGAAGGTCATCTAAGCACAAGGCTCCCAGCCATTCAGTGAATGCCATCTAAGCACAAGACTCCCAGCCATTCAGTGAATGCCATTCTAAGCACAAGACTCCCAGCCATTCAGTGAATGCCATCTAAGCACAAGACTCCCAGCCATCCAGTGAAGGTCATCTAAGCACAAGACTCCCAGCCATTCAGTGAAAGCCATCTAAGCACAAGACTCCCAGCCATTCAGTGAATGCCATCTCAGCACAAGACTCCCAGCCATTCAGTGAATGCTATCTAAGCACAAGACTCCCAGCCATTCAGTGAAGGCCATCTAAGCACAAGGCTCCCAGCCATTCAGTGAATGCTATCTAAGCACAAGACTCCCAGCCATTCAGTGAATGCCATTCTAAGCACAAGACTCCCAGCCATTCAGTGAATGCCATCTAAGCACAAGACTCCCAGCCATTCAGTGAATTCCATCTAAGCACAAGACTCCCAGCCATTCAGTGAATGCCATCTAAGCACAAGGCTCCCAGCCATTCAGTGAATGCCATCTAAGCACAAGACTCCCAGCCATTCAGTGAATGCCATCTAAGCACAAGACTCCCAGCCATTCAGTGAATGCCATCTAAGCACAAGACACCCAGCCATTCAGTGAATGCCATCTAAGCACAAGACTCCCAGCCATTCAGTGAATGCCATCTAAGCACAAGACACCCAGATATCAGTGAATGCCAACTAAGCACAAGATTCCCAGCCATTCAGTGAATTCTGGTTGGATTATGAGTTTATATGTAGTGATTAATATTAAAGGTGTACCTGAATTATCTAGGTATATGTAAATGGAATAATTTATGAAAACATGATTCAATTGACCTGAGAAGAACTGAAGTTTTTTTGTGTGTGACCACGATCACACGAGTACGTGATGATGGTGATGGTGGTGAGGTAGCTATGATGATACATACAGTGCTGAACATGATGTGTGATGTGGACGATTGACGATAATGATGATAAATGGTGATGGTGGTAACAGTGACAAAGAGGGTAATGACGATGGCTATGATAGTGATGAGCATAATGGTGTCATGGGTGATGGCGATGACTAGGTGTTCCAGTGTCATGCAATGCAATACTTCAAGCGTTGACCTGTTCATGCACATGATGGAATCTTTCTCTGCAGGGAGAAACATTTGATGTGCCAGAAGTAGTACCATTTCGACTCACACATAATATGGTGCATGGACTGGTAAGCTGTCACTGAGGTGTGTAATACTGTTGACCTGATGACTAGGCCATAGCTTGGGCAGGATTTTGATGGCCATTCAGGCCCAATGATGTATAACAGGTTATATATACTGGTTTTATTAACCCACGTGTTGTGAACTGCACCGTGTCAGCAAATTATTTACAGACCATTGTGTTCTGATATACCATCACCAGGGCGTTACTGGCTATGAGGGACCTTTTAAGAAGTCTTGTGAGGCGACCATGAACGTGCTGCGCCAGGAGAGTGATGCACTTGTGTGGTGAGGGACGTAGCTAAGAACTCACCTGCTCTGACAGGGATAACGTACTGAAGGAGGAACGTAGTAATCAATAAAGTAAATAACGCTATCCATTTGTATACTTAAGTTTGCCTCCCAATTTTGTAAAATGTGTATTGAAGTAAGTGCCTTCCACGTGGATAACACTCTTTGCCTCTTGAAAGGATTAGAGTGGATACATAGAGCAAGCATCCAGCCCTCTTGAAAGGATTAGAGTGGATACATAGAGCAAGCATCCAGCCCTCTTGAAAGGATTAGAGTGGGTATATAGAGCAAGCACCCAGTCCTCTTGAAAGGATTAGAGTGGGTATATAGAGCAAGCATCCAGCCCTCTTGAAAGGATTAGAGTGGGTACATATAGCAAACACCCAGCCCTCTTGAAAGGATTAGAGTGGGTATATAGAGCAAGCATCCAGCCCTCTTGAGAAAGGATTAGAGTGGGTATATAGAGCAAGCATCCAGCCCTCTTGAAATGATTAGAGTGGGTATATAGAGCAAGCATCCAGCCCTCTTGAAAGGATTAGAGTGGGTATATATAGCAAGCATCCAGCCCTCTTGAAAGGATTAGAGTGGATACATAGAGCAAGCATCCAGCCCTCTTGAAAGGATTAGAGTGGGTATATAGAACAAGCATCCAGCCCTCTTGAAAGGATTAGAGTGGGTATATATAGCAAGCATCCAGCCCTCTTGAAAGGATTAGAGTTGGTGTATATAGTATATAGCAAGCACCCAGTCCTCTTGAAAGATTAGAGTGGATACATAGAGCAAGCATCCAGCCCTCTTGAAAGGATTAGAGTGGGTATATAGAGCAAGCATCCAGCCCTCTTGAAAGGATTAGAGTGGGTATATAGAGCAAGCATCCAGCCCTCTTGAAAGGATTAGAGTGTTATATAAAACAAGCATCCAGCCCTCTTGAAAGGATTAGAGTGGGTATATAGAGCAAGCATCCAGCCCTCTTGAAAGGATTAGAGTGGGTATATAGAGAAGCATCCAGCCCTCTTGAAAGGATTAGAGTGGGTATATAGAGCAAGCATCCAGCCCTCTTGAAAGGATTAGAGTGGGTATATAGAGCAAGCACCCAGTCCTCTTGAAGGGATTAGAGTGGGCGTATAGAGCAAGCATCCAGCTCTCTTGAAGGGATTAGAGTGGGTATATAGAGCAAGCATCCAGCCCTCTTGAAAGGATTAGAGTGGGTATATAGAGCAAGCATCCAGCCCTCTTGAAAGGATTAGAGTGGGTATATAGAGCAAGTATCCAGCCCTCTTGAAAGGATTAGAGTGGGTATATAGAGCAAGCATCCAGCCCTCCTGAAAGGATTAGAGTGGGTATATAGAGCAAGCATCCAGCCCTCTTGAAAGGATTAGAGTGGGTACATATAGCAAACACCCAGCCCTCTTGAAAGGATTAGAGTGGGTACATATAGCAAACACCCAGCCCTCTTGAAAGGATTAGAGTGGGTATATAGAGCAAGCATCCAGCCCTCTTGAAATGATTAGAGTGGGTA
The DNA here is from genome assembly GCA_028752905.1 of Cladorhizidae sp. MBARI D1340-BT2. Taxonomy (NCBI): domain Eukaryota; kingdom Metazoa; phylum Porifera; class Demospongiae; order Poecilosclerida; family Cladorhizidae; species Cladorhizidae sp. MBARI D1340-BT2. The sequence goes on along the minus strand of JAQNBH010000016.1, from coordinate 47,510,619 downwards.
TATATAGCAAACACCAAGTAATATGATTTTGTATCTAAGACGAGAAGAAGGGTAGCATGAACAAGACACGAATGAAGCCATCTACGAATTGAAAGTTACAACACCAGAGATTTTTCTTTAAATTAGCTTTTTTTTGGTCAATGGTTCAACTGGCTTTCATCAGGCCTAAGTGTTAATTGAAATGTTGCAAAAACAAAACAAAAAAGCTGATTAAAAGGAAAATAGATGGTCTAATAAATGAATGAAACTAACCTTACAACACCAACTGTAATGTACATTTATACATACTTGTGCTGTACACATACTGAATGCAACCATCAATTCTAGTGGAGTCAACAAACCAATGTTAAGTCAGGTTCACAGTACAATGCAAGTTTTTTCGAATGCCTGAAACTCCTTAAGTTTCATATATTCCAAATGATGCATATCCATATTGTTCAGAATTTACATGGCCGGGCTAATGATTGTGTGATCATGATGAGTTGGCAGGCTTGGAGCTAGCCCAATGAAAGGATTTCTCAGTTATAATTATCGATATCCAGCCAATGCTTCCTTTACATCTGTAATTCAGAACTACATAAGATCTGAAATGCACATTCATCATTGATGTGCTGCCAGTGGTGCCTACAGATGTTTGTTGTTTTGTTGTTGTTGTTGTTGTTATTGTTGTTGTTGTTATTGTTTTGTTATTGTTTTGTTGTTGTTATTGTTTTTGTGTTGTTTTGTTGTTATTGTTGTATTGTTTTGTGTCACCCACTAAGCTGACACCAAATATGATGCACCAAATATAAACCACCTTTAAAATGAGTGGCATGCATATAATGTGACTGTGATTACTGTAAATGACAATACAGTGTCCTCAAAACGTTTATTCATGACCCGCTGTTGGAATGGGAAAAGGTCAAAGGTCGACCTGCCTCAGTTGAATCAACCAATGAGAAGGTATGTGGTAATAATCGCTCGCTCTATATAGTAGTAGTATTTTTTATTATTATTATTATTATTATTATTATTATTATTATTATTATTATTATTATTATTATTATTATTATTAATTATTATTATTATTATTATTACTTATATTGAATGGGTCGTAACAATGATATTTGTTGTTTTAGGCCATCAAAATAGTTCGAGATATTGAGGATAGGCTGCAGGGAAAACCTTCTAAGAAAGGTTTGCCATTATCAGTTGAAGGACAAGTGAATGCTTTAATCAAGGTAATAATTAGTAACTAATAGGCATGGTCACAACTGTAATAATTAACACTAATAGGCATGGTCGCAAGGTAATAATTAGTGACTATAGGCATAGTCACAAGGTAATAATTAGTACTAATAGGCATGGTCACAAGGAGGCATGGTCACAACGTAATAATTAGTGACTAATTGGCACGGTCAAAAGGTAACAAATATATAGGCATGGTCACAAGGTAATAATTAGTAACTAATAGGCATGGTAACTAATAATTATATAGGCATGGTCGTAAGGTAATAATTAGTGCTAATAGGTATGGTCACAAGGTAACAATTAGTAACTAATAGGCATGGTCACAATGTAACAATTAGTAATAATGGGCATGGTCGCAAGGTAATAATTAGTAGGCATGGTCACAAGGTAATATTTAGGCATGGTCACAAGGTAATAATTAATAGGCATGGTCACTCTCATAAATGACTAGTTTGGAAAACCAAGCATGGTACCAAAGCCCCACCACTTATCAAATCTTTATTTTATTTTTCCACATCCGGTTCACGTGCTGGACGTGTGTGCCAGGGTGTGGTTTGTATTACATGGTGACTAGCTAGCTACCAGTATATATATAACAAGGTCACGCGAGTCTAAGCATCTGATGAATGCTAGAGCATCTAGTCGAAACGAGAGAGTTAAAAAAAATTTTTTAAGTCAAGTTGATTATTGAGGTCATTGTATTATAATATACACTGTATCCTCTAATAAACACGCCCTCAATTAGACCACGTACCACCATTACTGTCTCAAGTGAAATAGTGTGTCTCAATTAGACCATGCATTCCTACCTATAATTGCATTGCAAAGTACATGCTCACACTGAAACTCAGCCTGGTATTATGAAAATAGTGTTTTAAAGGATAAATCCATTAGCAGAAAGGCTGAGAGATGTCTGTCTGAGGAGGCAGTCAATGAAGCTACCTTTCAAACTTGAGGTTTTCCTGGTTAAGACAGATGGATCAGAAGGTGACTGCATCCATCCAAACTTGGTAGGTGCTGAAGCAACTATTGGTGGTGATCGCTTGATGATGGAATGAAGCTGACCCCAGAAGGAAGAGGAAACTCAAGTAGACAAAGTGTATCGCAAACAATGTATAGCTCTTGACAACCTATCGATATTAGGTGTGTCTATTTGCATGTCCATACTGCTAAAATTATACAGTGTGCCCTTGAGCAGCTAGACAGCTAATGAAATTCATAGGAATGTATGATCTAATTGAGGATATGCGGTATTATGCCAATTTTTGCACCACGAGTGGAAAAATCACAAAGATCAGTGAAAGTAAAGTGGGGGGGGGTCTACATTTTGGGGGAATCTTCTATGGTCATTAGCGTAATCAACCCTTGACAAGGTGGCACTGGCAAATTTTGAGTCTGGCCATTGTGGTAGTAATGAGTAATTACCTACATGCATATACAATAATTTTATAGTTGTAATTTATCCTTATACATACATATATATATATATATGTAATGACATGATAGTATTTAATTTGTCTTCCTTCATGGTTGAACAGGTATGTCTGCATTCTCCTCAATGTACATCGTGGTAGCATAGGTTGCAGGCATCACAAGAATCAACATTGTATAATACTCTGTACTTTGCAGGTCTCCAACTATCTTCCTCTGTATACTCAAGCCAGTAGTAGCTCATCTAATAACTCATGACAGGAGTGGCGTTCAGTTCTTTGGCCAGCCAGTCATGACACGATATTAATAAGTAGTCCTGCTTTTACCTTGGAATCAGCTTCATTCAGCAGCTTCAGTAGCTGCTAAAAATTCCCATCACTAGGCTCGAGGCCTCTGATTGCACGACCCTGTCTAACAAGGAACTTCAGGCATTAAATGACATTCAAAAGGCAGCAATGATTGGTAGCCTTTTGCTGAGCCAGAGAACTGCTAAGCATTGCATGTTGTTGCAAGTAGAGTCAGTAGTACTGCACAGAATGCTTACAAGTGGCACTGGCTCTGTTTATACTGTTATATACAGGCAACTGTTGCAGCTCTCCAGTTACAGATATTTACAAGAATAATATGTTAACATATAAGGCGCAGCATCAGAGGTTCCAGCCTTCATGGACTTCTCTGTCACAGCTCTCAAGCAAAGATGACAGCACACTCCACCTTCCACTTCATCACAATGAAGCCTTCGCTACCAGTTGCCTGAAACAAGCTCAACCTCCCGTCTTTTTTTCCATAAGGCCTCTTGCAAAATGAAAATAAACTTGATAGGTGGGGCTTGCTATGGAGAGGCAATCTATAAGACTCGGGAGAAGCTTTAGAAACACGTTAAGAAATATTGCTATATATATTTTAAGCAAGAGCGCACAATCTCCATCTGCAGCAATTGTGCATAAGTCAAGAAAGTGGGTGTGGCCTTCACTCCTTAAAAAGTGGTCTGGCCAAAGCCAGACCTGCCGCACTGCCTATGGTTACTAGTTACTAATTCTTACTTAGTAGGACCCTCTCTGTCTGCATTTTTCTCGGGCCTGGTGCAACATCATGGGCTGAGACTTAGGGGTAACTCAAATTCCCTTCCCTGAGTCAATGGCCAATGTTGGCCTCGGATTTGGTCTTAGGGGTAGTTTAAAGGTTACAGCTGTATTGACTTTACTTTTGCCATTTTGGGGGGAATGTTCCGCCCTTTTCTATTTTCCTGCTCTTTTTGTTTACATCCTCACTTGACTGCGAGGCTCGGAAAGTGTGAAGGCGTTTAATTTCTTTGCCTTTGAGATTGTTTCGAGATTGTTACGTAAATTTTGCCAGAATCCTATATAATTGCTGCATCTCTCTTGCCAGTGTTTGCATTTAATGCTTGTTAAATGTGATTGCTTAACACTTAACGGCATTATAATAATTATGACTAGGGTCTTTGCCCTTTGTATGTGTGTGTGTGGATAACCGAGGGCCGGGCACTGTCTTGCCTCAACTATAAATCAACATGTTTCTACTGTGGTCATAGCGAGAAAAATTCAAGTGAAGCGAGTATCCCTCCACTGAAGAAAAGAGGTCTGAGGGCCACTTTTTTTCTTGTTATTACTCCAAGATTTATTACTCCAAGATTATAACAATCCTTAAGCCACACCCACCTTACATCGTAACATTAAGGAGTTAGTGGACCTTGTCAGTATCTGCTGGCCTGTTCTGCCACAAATTGTGATACTAGTATGTATACATTATATCACAAACAAATACTCATTTGTTAACTCACTCCCTTTTGCTAACCTTACTTTTTGTTGAACCTCACATTTTTGTTAACCCTTATTCATTTAACCCCATGCACACATGATATCCCTTTACACAGGAAGCCACGGATGTACAGAACCTGAGCAGAATGTACATTGGATGGGCTCCCTTCATGTAAACAGAATATTGATATATCTATCTCTATATTATACATGACTGCGTATTGTGTATTGTTGAATGTTCGAGCTACAAGACTTAGCTTGCAAAAGGTCAATGTTCTCAGAAGTGATTTTCACATCGAGAAAATGATCCCACCCACTTGATTTTCTGATTTACACCCCAAAAAACGAAGGAAACAAAAATGCACCCACCATGTTAGATGACCTTATTCTTCTGCTGATCTGTGCCCATTCAAAAAAAAATTGTGATTGAAAGGATTAGTTATGGTATGTTATAATTATGTAGGAGTCCTGGTAGTGAAATTGTTGTGAATACTTTTGGATACAAGTTATGCATGTGGAGAACAGAAGTGATAGATGGAAACGAGAACCTTGATGATAAAATTTTTAAAAAATGTCGGCTCCGTGAGGGATTCTGTAATCCAAAACTACAGAACTGGGAGCTGCTATAAAGAGTGAGTTTTAGCCGAGATTAGCTTTGGTTTGGGGTCTGCTATTTTCTGCTATTTTTGAAATAATTATGCATTGAATATCGAGAATTACCCGCACACTCAGAAAAGAAAGGCATTATCTTATGTAGTTTAGTTGCTTTGGTTCAATTTTGCTGGAATATAAGTCTCAGTGGCAGCTCGATTATAAATGGTGTTCAGTCTATGGTGTTCAGTCTCTACTATTTAAAAGGCTATATACATCTGAATGTTCCCAAAGCTCTTAGTCTGCCACTTGAAGGAGCACATCTGGATATTGAGTAAGTGAGACATCCTCACCTGTAAAATTGGCTTGCATCTCTGCTGCCTCGATTTATACCTCTCAGATGGGCAAGCAAAAGTAATTACTGCAAATCGTTCTTGTGAACTGGACCAGGGATTCCCTCCATCATTTACCCCCTCAGCCTGATGTATTTCGACATTTACCCCTTTACTCCCTTACAAAAAAATGCATAGCCATCATAAAAGTAAGAAGATAAGAAAACACATTTATTATTAGGTATTGCATAACATGTGACCTGGCAAGCAAAAAGGGCCCTAAGGGGAGACAATTGTATTTTTTAACCTTTTTATTTAACTTTTGGTTACAACTTTAGAGCTCCGTAGATTCTGCAAACTTCATGGTAAATGGACTTGATATATATATAGCTCAAAAGATAGGTCTCTCTGTGTGCTCTCTTTTGATACTAAAATAATATTATGTTTCATAGGATAACTATATGCAAGTTACTAGACCTCAAAAACCTGCATCCCAAAGTCCCCACCCAGAATAACTCAAGATTGTGCCTAGTGCAAAAAAAATTGAAATTGGTACGAGTGGCTAGAGGAAGCCCTAGAGCATGCAATGACCTTTTTCAATAAGCGTAAAAATAAAAATTTTATTACGTGGTCAAGCGCGTGGGTGCAAAATTGAGGGCAAGGGCGACCGATTGGGAAGTGTTTTTCCATCCACCAGAGCACAACGAGGAGTGTGGAGATCCCACTAAATTCCTTGGTCAGGTAGCTGGTGCTACATCGACCACTAGGATCAATCGTCTTGACCCAATGGTAATATTTGTGGGGATTTCAAAGTATTGATTTATCTTTCTCCAGCCTTGTTTTTGCACCTGGCATGCAGTGAACAACTAAATTGACTATGCTATCAAGATGCAAACCAAAGTAAGAAGATTCCTTTAAAAAAAATGGCTACCCATTCCACGCTGTGCCACTATTTACCACCATTGTCGGGATTTTCTCTGGAATTCCCGAAATGGTAGTTGCTGCCACCAGAGTCCTGTCCAGTCACAAGCCATCCCTTAATTAAGCTAACCCAAAGGAATTTAGGGTGTATTTAACTTAAATCTTGATAACTTTAACCACATTGACCGAACTCCCAGCCAGTGGCTTGGAGTTTTTATAGCAGAATGCATTACATCACTGGGAACATCATACACACAGTGAAGTCCAATATATATACAAGAATCCCATAGAGTCACATTAGCTAATATAAAATATACAAGGTATTATGAAAATAATAATCATGACATATAACTATTGTGGTCTATCTGGAGTGAGTGATCCTAGACCTGGCTAGGCCTATGTTGGGGGTTGACCCTCGACAACTATGAAGTACTCAAGATTTCATTATCTCATTTGTCTTGCTCACAAGGCCAAGTTAAACATCTACCTCTTTAACACACTCACTTTTCAGAGATATCCAACTCCTTAGACACAGTTAAAAGGAGTCCCTCTACACCAGACAAATGCTTATCTATATTCACCCCCATGATAGAGCCTTGTGTCAAAGAACTCTCCTAACAAGAGAGTCTTGATTAACAGGAATGCAGGTTTTCCCTCCTCAAATCTCAAAATGATGGCTTGCCACTTTACGCGGAGTATAGAGTTGGAGAGAGTGGTATAGGAGTACCAGCTCTACTGGTAGGCCTTCGTCAGAGAGGGCAAGTGATGTCCTTGTCTTGGTCTGGACAAAACGGCCTGATCTGATTGTACAGATACCATCGCCGCTCATTGGACAACGATTATCTATGTGACCTTTAGCTATATACACCACATATCTATGTAACCTTTAGCTACATACTCCACATATCTATGTAACCTTTAGCTTAAACACCACATATCTATGTAACCTTTAGCTGTACACACCACATATCTATGTAACCTGTAGTTGTACAAACCACATATCTATTAACCTTTAGCTGTACACACCACATATCTATGTAAACCTTTAGCTATACACACCACATATCTTAGCTATATACATACACCACATATCTATGTAACCTTTAGCTTAAACAACACATATCTATGTAACCTTTAGTTGTACAAACCACATATCTATGTAACCTTTAGCTGTACACACCACATATCTATGTAACCTTTAGTTGTACAAACACATATCTATGTAACCTTTAGCTTAACCGATGTTCCTAGTACCCGCGGGCAAATTATTCATGAATTAACGAGGTATTTTACTTATTATTTTTATATCTTCCGTTCTGCAGGGACTCCACCCATGAAACTTGGGTCATATTCAGCCACATGATGGCTCTACTTCCTGTAAAAAAAATCGAGCCTTCATTACCAACTGGGCAGAACTAACCAGCATTATAAAACCTTGTCATCTTCTTGGGGGTGAATATTTTCATATTTTCACACTATTATACACACATTATAATGCCAACAAAAGATGGAGCATCTATTTACAAACCCTCTACCAGCTGCAAAGCCAGTGGGTTGTTTTCCCCATCAAAATGCTAACACATAATAATACACAAAAAAAAATATAAGAGAGTGAAAATGCTAACACATACTAGAATAAAAACATAATATAAAACACAATTATGTAAGGGAGTGTCTTGGGTAGAGCTCCGGTCTTGCTGTCACGGGTAGAGTAGAACTTGCTCAGTCTTGGGTATAGCTTGCTTGGTCTCCGGCATGATATTTCACCATGTTTTTATTCTACACAAACATGAGATACCAGGATAAGAATAACACTTGAATACTGGAGAGACGAGAGAAGTAGACGAAGGGACAGGGAACGAGAGAAGTAGACGAAGGAGCAGGGAACAAGAGAGAAGTAGACGAAGGAGCAGGGAACAAGAGAGAAGCACAGAAAGGAGCAGGGGGGTGCATAAACATTACTGATAATCCACCAAGGTATGGTATTATGAAAACAGTCACGGCCTGTTGATCCACCACACAAAGGAACCTTACAAAAACAACACTGGGACCTTGCCTCATGCCTGTAACCTTTACTAATGCAAACTACACAGCGCTTCTTTGCACAGCACTGTGGGAAATGACCTAGTTTTAAATTGAGGCGATCTAGCCGACTATTTGCCTGACTACAACGTTGACCTGCACGCTGCCGAGAAGAGAAAGAACCAATCAAAGATTTAGCTAGAACAATCCTAGCTTCTAGATAATTACCCTTCCTTACTGATATTGGAGCTCGGACAGAAGAAAACAAAATAAATGAATTCAATAAACAAGCTTCTATCAAAGTTGTAACCAACAAACCATCAATAGAATTTACATGTGCATAACGCATTAGCTCCAAAAACCGAGTCCTAGGCATTACTTTACGAACCAAAGATCCAAAGATCCAGACAAATCCGAGTGATTAGTGGACCAGTACAATTCTAAGTATGGAAGTGTGGAAACTCCCATTATTATCAACATTCCTACAAAAGCTTTCATTTCCTCTATATTAGTATCTACCCATGGCCTGGAGAGACTAGCCATCCTAGAAACGTAACTGTTCGTCTCTGCTACTAGGAGTTCCCACACTTCAAGAGTAAAAAAAAGGTAAAATGCATCTAAAAATGTACTTGATGCACCAAGCAATGAAGAAGTTGGACCAGCTGTTGCTGTATAGTCCAATTTCAAAGGAGTTGGCTCCTTTATTTCCCACTTACCTGTGACCTCAGTTAGCCTAGAACCAGTGCCAGATGCTTGGGCAGAACCAGTGCCAGATGCTCGGACAGAACCAGTGCCAGATGCTCGCACACGCCTATAACCTCTGGCCCGCCTACTACCAGTACCTTTTGGAGGACCACTAGCAACACTTACGACTCCACTACCACTTGAGCTGCTTCCCCCTTGGCCAGTACTCCCTCGCCCGCCTCTCCCTCGGCCAGTACTCCCTCGCCCGCCTCTCCCTCGCACAACTCCAGCACCAGTCGTGTTCCCACGCCCTGTAGAGACTTCAGGCAAGGCTTCCTCATCCTCCAATGTAACAAAAGGAGTCATAGATGCCTCATCTCCACTCTCATCATCTGATGCTGTAGGGAAAGTAGTGGGGAGGGTGGGAAAAACAAGATATATATATATATATCAAGTTTGTGGTCAACATTTGAAAATTCAAATTCAAATGAAAATCAACAACTCAACAACTCCAACCTACACTCTTAGCTATAACTTTTTTCCTATAACTATCCTGTCTGAATTTGGAATACCAACAGAATAAGCTAGTATTTGGCAATAGTACACTCTCAGTTGACTATGGTAAACAAAGGCTATGAAGCGCTAAGGTTAGAAGAAACTTACAATCGAGAAGTCCATCCAAGCGCGCCTCTTCTCTTAGAGCAACTGGATCCAGAGTGTTTCCTCGGTATGCATAGATGTCTTCACCTTCTTCCCCAAATGAATCTGACCCAGAATCGCCAGAATCGTCGGCTAAAAGTTGAGAAATAACGTCCTCACAGGAGAGCATCTTTGAGCAGTTTTAAAAAAAAGCTCGACCAACAAAAATGGCGTTCAACCGCAGGATTTTTGTTGCACGATGCATCAACCGGAAATAATCATTTTTGTGACGTTCTCTAGTCTACTAGGCATGTGCAGAACCCAACCGGGGCTGTTAGCTCGTAACGGTTCATTTTATATATTTTTGTGTGGCGAAGGATGTAAGGTCTCGCGCCATATGGCGCTTACGGCGTTTAATCGGTTAAACACCACATATCTATGTAACCTTTAGCATACACACACCATATCTATGTAACCTTCAGCTGTACATACCACATATCTATGTAACCTTTAGCTTTACACACCACCATATCTATGTAACCTTTAGCATACACACCACATATCTATGTAACCTTTAGCTGTACCACATATCTATGTAACCTTTATACACACCACATATCTATGTAACCTTTAGCTATACACTCCACATATCGATGTAACAATTGCTGTAATCCACACAGAGAGGAAGAGACTGCTGTGATTAACCCTAGTCCTTGTCTAAGCCCTAACCCTAGTCATTGTCCAAGCCGTAACCTAGTCATTGTCCAAGCCATAATGCTAGTCCTTATCCAAGCCCTAACCCTAGTCATTGTCCAAGCCAAAACCCTAGACATTGTCCAAACCCTAATTCTAATCATTATTCAAGCCCTAACCATTGTCATTATTCAAGCCCTAACCATTGTCATTGTCCAAACCATAACCCTAGTCATTGTCCAAGACTTAAGACTAGTCATAGTCCAAGCCATAACCCTAGTCATGGACAAAGCCCTAATGCTAGTCCTTGTCAAAGCCCTAACCCTAGTCATGGTCCAAGCCCTATTGCTAGTCCTTGTCCAAGCCCTAACTTTATCATTATCCAAGCCATAACCCTAGTCATTGTACAAATCCGAAACCTAGCCATTGTCCACTCCCGTCATTGACCAAGCCTTAATCAGAGGTCCAAGCCCTAACCCTAGTCATGTCCAGTCATGGTCCAAGCCCTAACTCAAGTCATTGCCCAAGCCCTAAAAATACAATATATATAACAATAATAAAAATAAATAAATAATAAATAAAACATATGATAACAATAAAAGATATTTAAAAACATTAGCTATGGATGTATCTAGTGCCTACTAATGTTATTTGTAGATATACCATCTCTGCTGATAAAGATCTATACAACTAAGCAAGCTTTAACTATATATACACACCACATATCTATGTAACCTTTAGCATACACACCACATATCTATGTAACCTTTAGCTGTACACACCACATATCTATGTAACCTTTAGCTATACACACCACATATCTATGTAACCTTTAGCTGTATACACCACATATCTATGTAACCTTTAGCTATAAACACAACATATCTATGTAACTTTTAGCATACACACCACATATCTATGTAACCTTTAGAATACATACCACATATCTATGTAACCTTTAGCTGTACACACCACATATCTATGTAACCTTTAGCTGTACACACCACGTATCTATGTAACCTTTAGCTATAAACACAACATATCTATGGCATACACACCACATATTTTAGGAACAACAATGGAAGGAAGCACATCAAAGTCGGTTGCCAACTGATTCTTCAAAATCTGAAGGTTTGCAGAATTGCTTTCAGAATGTTCCTTCATAGCTACTACCGCTGGATTTGACGAATCAAAATGAAAGTGATGAAACTTTTTTATTCCAGGAACTTTTTTCGTGTAAGGGTAAAAAAAAGTCAGTCCAATCAAACGTTGGCACAATAACTGTCTCATCCTCAGATGAAACAAGTTGAGCAACATTACACACAGCTGAGTCATTAACCCTTTCACCGTTGACTTTATTTTGAAAAATTACAAAAAATTGACTTGCATATATAGACATATGCAATGCTATTTCAGCAAAGGTTGACTAAAGTCCTTAGCAACCATAGTTCACATGAAAGCCCTTATAATGACCAACATTGTGGTAACCTACAGTTGCCATAGAAACAAACCACAATGTCATGAATCTAATTAGAAGTTTTGAGTTCTGGTTTCACAGATAATTAACAATTGTAGTAATATGATCTATGTACGTGCACACACGTATATGGCCTTATTTCATTTCCCCCTCTAGTATGGTATATAATCAAGGTGTTTTCAGCCACTCAGACAGTGAAGGAGGCTTGATAAGATACTGGCCAGCATACAAGAAGACATCATTGTGCCACACTACCACACACTATACACTACCACACACTACCACAATGTAATGTATAGACACCATCTAGGAATATATATTTTCACATTTCATTTACTCTTATAACACTTGGTACACAATGTATGTATCATCAAACATGACTGGTACAAGAAGCCATTGAGGTATCCAAATGACTGGAAGTTACTTGACTACGTGTACTCAGACGTCCAAGTTGACAACTCCTAGCTCTACTACTGCCTCTAGTTCTGCGACTACGCTGACCAACAGGCCTTGAATGAGTATGAACCGAAGGAATAAGAACTCCACAAGAAGTGGCTTTGAGGAAGGGTGACAGTGAAGGGGTTGGTTGCACCATACCTAAAAAGAATAATGTCAACATAAACAAAAAGTATTGCCTCCTCGACCTAATGAATTTATATATGACGAAAGAACAGCTAAACAATTCTATCCAGAACATGCTTTACTTGCTAGCTACTTAGCTAGCAAGTAAACAAAACTCACTGGCATAGTCTTCTTCGTCACTGCTAGACTCTCCTCCGCCCAAACAGACTATCGAGCGGCACCGCTCTCGCCAGAAAATTGTCCAAAAAGTATCTCCCACCCATCGATAGCACAATTTCAGGATCAATGCTACTCTTCCCAAGTTAGGAATAGATTACTTCACCTTCCTCGCTGCTACTTTCGTCCTCTGATAGGACGTAGTCGTCGTCTTGAATCCTAGAAAGAACTTGGTCTAAAGTTAGTCTGACCGTCATTTCCAACTCATGAACGGTCAGCGATTTCAATTTTACTTTACCTTAGTTACCGAACCCGTACGGCTCTTATATTCGGCACGTACGTAGAGCAAGAATTGAGCTATTTTTTCTTAATTTACAACCGAACGATTGATTTTTTAATGATTTTTCACCGATAATTATGTGGTTTAGACGTATATATACGGTGAGTGGGGTCATTAACAACTTGTGCGATATCTTTCAAGCTGCCAATCTTAGTCCTTCTGTAGTGTCGATTTAGGATGCCAGAACACCAATCTGGCGCAAATTTAGTATGTCCAACTACGAGGAATGACAGAGTTACCCTTCCAGTCAAACATCGCCACATCAAATATTGCATAACACAGCTGTTTTTGTTTTGACCAGTGCAGTTGCCACAATGGAGGAAAACTTCATATTCGCCAAGACCATGGTGTTCGGAAAAAATGATGGAGCTGGCTCACCACTGCATTCGCTCCTTTTCCACAGTCCCCACCCTCATCCATAAGGAAATTGATCTGTCGAGGGAGAGCTTCGCAGTTAACTCCAAATATGCAGGAGTAAAAAAAGATCGGGCTGGGCTGCAGAGGATCAGATGGGTATTGAACTTGCTGTGTATAATCGAATGAGTAGTGCAAACCAAGATTTTTTGAGTTGGGAAGAACTTAGAGTGAGGTGGTGGGGGTGTAAATGTGCCACATGCCGAGAAAAAACTAATCACTTGTCGCCTACAATTATCACACACAGTTTTGTAGAACGACCTCTCTAGCTGGACAACCCTGAGATGCTCTTCAGCTTCTCATATGGTAGCACATCCGAACAGTTGGCAGCTCGAAGGAGATCGCTGTACTATTTTGCTGACAAGTCTAACACAAATCAGACATAGGCTTCATTATTAATCACTGCTGGAAGGAGTGACCACCATAGCCTACAGAAAATGGAGTATGCAGCAGCATGAACACATTGTGGAGACTCAGCAGATTAATGATACACCCTCCAAATTCCTCGCTTTTATACGCTAGATGGCAAAAGTTTTATATCTGATCTGCTATATATAGCCTGGAATGGGACCAGAGAAGAGCCTTCTGGTCAGCATAGTTTAGCAGAAAACGGACAATGTATTCCACAGAAGAAAGCAAAAGTGCATGTTTCGGGAGTCGTTTGATGTTTCCATGTATGCGAGGTGCGAGTCCGTTTACCTTGAAGGCCTTGACCAGGTTTTTCAAGCGTGTTTCACCAATATGCAAAAAGCGAAACATGTTGGGACATACTTGTCGAATGTGGTGATGATATTTTGTCCCCTACTTGTCAGGGAGTGACGACAATCTGTGGACACATTCTCACTAAAGTTTGAATTTGCCATCAGTTGTCCAAGCAGGGCCATATCCAGCTCGTGCGGGAGAGGAAAGCACACTGCGAATGAATGTCACAGGTGTGTTGTACAGAAAATTGCAGAGAACAGTTTTTTTCCATGCCAGCTCTTACAACCACATCCAACATCCATGAAGTTAGCAACAAGTTCCTTCTCCATTGTGTCAGATACTGTTGGCTCGATCTCTACATCTGCAAAAAATTGTACCCGAGTCAGTAACTTCAAGGAGTTGTTCATCTCTGCTAATCTCTTCCACTTCATCGTTCCTACCCTCCTCCTCATCACTTTCGATCTCAGATCCTGCTCCAGCTAGAGGTTCCATCAAACCAATATTGCACGCAGGTTCTTCGTCGTCACTCCCTGTAATATTCATTAATGCATTATAATTATAGTCCCAATCATGGTTGTTGTGAAAATTAAGCCCCCTTCCTATATTTTAGTGTCTCTATTTCTGTTACTCTATGACTGTGTTATACTACCTAAAAATGGTTTATAAATGCTGTGCTAGTACACATACATTGAGTCATGATTCATCATTTTCATTCTCTTCCTCATCACTCCAGTTCTCTGCATAGTCTCCCATGGTGAAATAATCCTCAATGACATCAAGTAAGGGTTGCTGGTCCTCACCACAGAGGTGAAGCAAAGTATTCAGGTATCCTCAGCACTTGCTTTGGCATCCATAGAAGATTAAACAAATGGATGTTGTTACTGTGGTAATGCACTTCGAACCCAGGAATCTAGTCGTAATAATTAAAACTTCAATTTTGTATACATGGAGCTCAAAAGAGAAGTAGAAGTTTTTACAGGCCATGCTTGCAGCCGTTTCAAGCGGTCAAATTTGACACAGAGGTAGATGAAAGACCAATTATACTGGCAAGATAATTAAAAAATTGCATCATGGTTTTAGCTATAGTAGTACAATTCAATACTCTGCTCCAATTGGGCTGTTTTCTCAGATCCTGTCATATAGGTATAGGATAGCCTATACCTATGTAACCTCCGAGTTTGCGGTTACCCCGAGGCGAAGCCGAGGAATGTAACAGCAAACGAGTAGGTTATACTGGCGTGCTATCTTACATTGCGCACGCGCTAAACTACATCGGCGCCTATGTAACCTATAGTTATTAACCAATCAGATTAGCCACAGATCATGTGATGTAGTATAATTAAGAATATATACAGTAAAAGAGTGAAGCTACACAGGTGTGCTCTGAGTTCTTTCTCCACAGGGAATAGTTGCACCAGATAATTCCTTTGCTGTAATTTTGTTTCATATCAGAGTGGCAGAGTTGCTTCCAAAGCATGAATGCTTATGTAGATGTGCTCTGAATTCTTTCTCTCTTGAGAAGTAGTTGCACCACTATACTTTAACTTTCTTTAATGAATACATTGACATAGTGAGGTTACACATTCATGTATGCTTAACTATTAGATGCTCTCTGAATTCTTTCTCACTCTAGAAGTATATAGTTGGGATAGATTTCTTGCTGTAAATTTGAAAAATGAAGAGTAGGCCTAATGTTGAGTATATCACGTAGCTGGGGTGGGGTTGATGGAATTGTAATGAAAAATGGAAATGTACTCAAATGGTGGGAGAAGAGAAAATATTTAATGTTTGACACCTAGGGTTCCATGTCCTTATGTCGTTGACAACCCCCCCCCCCCCCCCCCCCCCCCACCCATTGCCATCCTCTTTTAATAATCACTAAAATGTTAATTCATATTTTTTCCCCTTCAGTAGTCATTGACATTTATTGTTTGCATGTATATAGTCATGGCCTATATGAAGGCTCAACACAACAATTAAAATTTACATTAACATTGTCCAATCCTAAATGTCCAATACATAATTTATGTTATATATAAATGATTGACAGATTTACAGGTTGATGATGACTTTTCAGCAGCAGTGGCTGAATAAATTATGTTCATGGCCTCTTAACTGTCTTTATCTTGTCTCCATTTCCACCTGGTTGCAAGGCTCCTGGCTCTTCACTCCACTCTCCTTTCTGGTCACTTGGATTACCCCAACCACTTCTCTCCCTCATTGTCGATCCTTCCTCCTCTCTTCTCCATTTTGATTCATCCCCTTGCGTAGCTTCCCCCATCGTTTGAACTGAAACTCCCTCACCTGGTGATCCCTGTTCTGACAGGCCACCTCCCCCACTATGTCGACACCTACATTCCTCCGCGGCACTCTCCATCTCTTGTATCATTCTTTCTTTTTCAAGATAAATGGCCTCCCCACCAGCTCGTTCGTGGCACCCTGAATTTTTTTCCCTTGTTACTTTTTTGTCATAGGCACACTCAAAGATAGTTGGATGACCTGCTTCCTGTTCTCCCCTTCTTCAGACACAGAACATCTGATGACCATCTGCTCCGCAACCCCTTTACCAGCAACCTTGTCCTCCCAATCCTCCCATCATTTATCTTGGTCTGTACGAGCGCCCCTACCATCGTTTCTTTAGCACCTATATTAACCTCCGTCATCAACTGTTCTGATTTCCTCCCCAAACGTCAATTCTTCTCTGTTTATGCTCTATTTGCTTTTCTAATTCTTCCACCTTCAACAGAACATTAGCCAGCACATCCATTTTTGTTACACTGCTTGTGGATGCAACAAACGTGCAGCGAATTTTATCATCGATCCCCATGCGCGTTAATGCACATGATGTTCATCTACAGCTATATCCCATCACAGTATTCATCTGTAGTATATAACTATATCCCATCATAATGCTCATCTATAGTATATAACTATATCCCATCATAATGCTCATCTGTAGTATATAAGCATAATGCTCCTCTATAGTATATAGTTATATCCCATCATAATGCTCCTCTATAGTATATAACTATATCCCATCA